>QYTT01079507.1:0-27802 GCA_006980735.1 Dasypogon diadema
AAATGTAATTATTTCCGATTTTAACCTTACAATATACTGTTTTGGTGTCGTCTCTTATCTTGTCCATATTAGGCTTCCATCTATGACTCAACGGGCGACTTCAACCACTTGTTTCAAATACAAATTCAAAACCACTGCCAGCTAAAAGCCAAACCTATTAGATTTCCTTATGTCTCATCATTTTCTATACTTTCTTCTTCCATATCCTCTGTTTTGAATTGTTCTTTCAAGGTCAGCTCATAACCTAACCTGTTACGCCATCTATCCTTTAAAAATTAAATGTCCCACTTAAATACGCCACATGTGGTAATGTCTTGTACTTGCATCATGGCCATTCACAGACTCTGTAGAAACTCTTGGAGGCGTGTTATATTGCATAACCTTATAGGCAATAAAATCTCAATCAGTTTATCTAGAACAAATTGTGTGTGTCCAAATTTCCTCTGGTCCATTTACTCCCGATTCGCTTCACATTTGCTGATCTATCAATCAATCGAAAATTGCAAAAGATCACTTCATCTAGCAGATTTTTTTCTCATATGCAATTCCCAAGTAAATTGCACTCCTGACCTTACACGATCGTCGGCAATGAAAACAGTTTTTCGCTGTAAATAAAAAAAGACCCCTCGATAATAACATTTTCTCTGCCACTTTCTTCACTAGGTCAGTAAGAATGTCCACGAAAAAAAAGCAACAAACCGGCACGCGGTGGATAGCTTCCAGTGAAACCTAATCATTCCTGGACAGGCTAACAATCCGTGATCGTGGCCGGGGCAGAGACGAAGTTCACGCTCATCCATACTGACACACTTTGCGCGATCTTGCAATGTCATACATAAACAACATTATAGGCAGTGCGAAAAAAGCCCTGTCACGATCACCCACGAAAATTTTTCGTAATAATCCATCACCTCTACGCTCTACCTGTATAGTCGCCGAATTTCTCAATCTCAATCTGGAGTTGATCGGCGTGATCTTAACGCTCCTAATTTGTGGCGTAACAAAATATGTTGCCGATGTAAATTGGCAATTTTTGTTGCGAGTCTGACACAAGTTTGCCTAATAAATTGCGAAAAACTAGAAAAACTAGAAAAATTTTTAACGTTTTTCTCCATTTTGCTTTCAGTGTACACCGATCAGCCGGTGTCGTCGAAATCCCCACCCACCAGAGACAAAATCCACCCAGAAAGCAAGGCACAGGTCCGCATTAGAAACCGAAGTCGCACCACACCATCGATCCAGGATGACTCCGAACCTGGTAAGTGTTCTCTTGATAAATGCCCAGCGATTCTAGACTGCGTTCCTAGAAATGTCTCTGGGCGCACTTTGCTTCACGTCACGATAAAACCTTACCGGGGCACCTATTTTTTTTTCTGGCATTTTTTTTTTTAATAATAAAATCTCAAACTAGTGAAACTGACCTGTAGTGTGCGACCGAGCGATTATTCAGCGCTGATGAGTAAATTATAGGCTGCAGCGGCAAGCAGTCTAGTTTAATTCAGTTGAAATTGTTGCCAGAGCACCGGGGCATGACTTAGTACAAGGAGTAACGAGATCAGGGTCCTTAGAAGTGTTCAAGAAGAGGTTCCTCCAGGTGGCCGTCCACCCATGATTGCTACGATGCTTCCCAAGATACCCGACGGGCCGGCGATATTGGATTGTGGACATTCTAATGAAATGTATGATGGACAACTCATTATTATCCCTCGGGCGTTCTGGAAATTTATGGGTAGTTGAAGGCAGCCGCTTTTTTAATGTCCGCAAAATTGATGAGATATAAAGTGCTCCCCATTAGACTGGTTACCGCATCTTCTTGGGGGCGGTCACCTCCTGCGGTCATTAAACTAAAAACTCCAGTACTGCTTGTTCTGTGATGCAGATTTATGAGGATCACCATTTACATAACAAAGGACTGAGCGGCGAATGCCTCTTTGCCACAGAGTACGCTTTGTCATGAATCTCAAACGACCGCCTAGGGAGTGTTGAACGATTTTACTGTCCCCCATAAAACTATCAATTACCGCCCGCCTGCTTCTGTTTCAGCAGTGTTCCCAACCGCTCAACGACCAGCCAACCACTTGGCAAACGCAAACGCAAACGCAACAGATCCTTTCGTGACCAACAATTAGCTCGTACTTAAGATGCTAAGTCCAAGAATTAGCATTCGGAATTAATTGACTACTCCAGGTGGAAAGGTACACCTTAATTTGCCCAGGCACACGATACCCTGCAATTCATTTTCGATTTATCCATGCAAATCCGTAATTCGATTCTTTGGCATTCGTCGCGGATCCGAGACGAAGACGGATACTCTTTTTGGCCACTTTATCAGTCCGGGATCATGTTAAATGGTGGCGGTGACTTGAGCGGTCAGAACGAGGTGACGGATTAACATTTTTACGAGTTTTTGGTGCGTCAACGAGGTGAAGTGTTTTTTTACTCTTCCCAGAAATTCTTTTTTTTCTTCCCGAACCGTTCCTGAATACATTCTGAACACGGTGCCAATGCGCCAAGTGACGACCATATATCAATGTCACGATAAGTGGGACAGAATCAATCATTTCCAGAAGTTGGTGTGGACAATTTTTGCATCTTTTTACCGCTGGTGAATTTAATTCTTGAAATTTCTCCATTTTGGCGTGAAATATAAATCTTCCCTGCTGCCAGAATTTATTAATCCGATGAAATGGAAGAATTTGTGTCAAGCAAATTTGATAGTGGCATTTTTTCGTTTGACCATGGAATGAGTGATAGGCGAAAGTGACCTTCGGAAAGCTGCTTGTAATTAAGGAGCTTATGGGCGTCTGTTAATGATTCCAATTTGCTATTCTACTAATTTCTAAATATCAAAATTAGACATCGAAATTCCAGTTCTGCCATCATTTTCTTATCGTTCTTAGGAAAGAATTTTTTTTTATAGGCTACTAAAAATTCTGCTAGTGTTAATCAGAGGGCATCTCACCCACGCGAGAGAGACAATTCGTAGAAGGGCTACAATGTTGACTAGGACCAAAATACTCCCACAAAAGTCCTATTTCTGTCATTCAGTTGAAAACTGAATATGAGCTTCTCCTAGGATGATACCCTTAGATTTCACCTGATTTGGAACT
Source organism: Dasypogon diadema (assembly GCA_006980735.1). Lineage (NCBI taxonomy): Eukaryota > Metazoa > Arthropoda > Insecta > Diptera > Asilidae > Dasypogon > Dasypogon diadema. The sequence continues at coordinate 3,111 of QYTT01079507.1, forward strand.
TACAACTGAATCGTTCCAGGTCTAGATCGTGTAGGTCAGATCTGAGGAATACCCTTGGAAATATAGTCGATAGGCCAATTCAGAATAGAGGTGGAAAATGTTTTCAATCCTGATAGTGAAGAAACAAACAGATGTACTTATAGCCCTTGTCAGTCTACTATTGTACCTGATAATTTTGAGTGTTTTTTGTGCGGCTTTAAGAGTCATAAAAGTCATGTCCGAAGTGCCTCAGGGGAGTCATCTTGGTCCTTTTCTTCTTTCATTGACGATGATATCTATCATATGTTTTTGAACCCATTCTACGCTATCCACATTAGCCATACTACATTAGATTTGTACTCAAACATCTATCTTAGAATGACTATATGATACTTCCACCTTTTCAAGAACGCTCATACTTATTAATTCCATATTCTCTTCGTTTAATTCGATTCTCTATGCTTTTTAGTTTATCACACATCTTTGATGGATTAAACAGCCTTCTAATGTTTTTTTTTTTTAATTTTTTATTTGGGATCCTTGCCAGTTACGAATATTAACTTCCAGCTCTAAGAACATTTTGTATTTAGTAAAAAGTTAAAAATTAACGACTTAACTATTTCGAAGTAGGTACTTCATCTGTCAATCCAAACTAAAATGGCAGCCACTTTGAATATACGTTGTTTGTAATGAAACCAAGGTCACGGTTCGATCATCCGCCACTGAATGTTAATATAAAACAAAACTGCGTGGTAAGTTGTGTATTAAAACCGGAAACTACTACTTCAATTAAATGGGCACTTAGGATTATTAGCATCGATTTAAGGTCATCATTAGCCGTTGTTAAAGAACATCTGGATTTTTTATCAATAATTCCAAGCAGGAGTTAGCATAATTGCTTTTATATTGCATTTTCACTTCATATCTAGATACATATTTCATAGATACTAAAGTAGTAACCTCTACTCAAGAAATTTAGCAACAGTATAAACGATGTGCACTGCCATTAATAAATAAACCAATCAAAGGGTATCCATTTTAATTCGCAAACCCGTAAAACCACTTAAAAGGTAACCAATCTAACACTTAATCAGTGAAAATAAACGTGAGAAAATGATAGTCCCCGATATGGTGATTGCATAAGAACTTAAATTTACCGCAATCGATACTAAATGTCAAAGTTTGTAACTACTCAGAACTCAGGTGTTGTTCAGGTGTTCGGCTATGCTCACCGCCAAACATTATAACGAGCTCTCTATGGCAAAACTAGCAATTAACTTCTCATGACTTATGGCCACCGATATTCATCTATCCTTCACGAGAACTTCGACAATTTGCGGAATTCGACCTCAGGGCGCATTCGAACAGGTGTTGCGTCACTGTGTGCCAGTTTAGTGCAGGCATTATTACACGTAAACCACTGTAGCTGGTATGCGCCTAATCTCACGAAAAAACTACGGAAACTATCCACGGTAACCTGTCTCTAATCACTCGACGCAATAATTCAATTTATCATTTCCACCTTCCACCAGGTCACAATGAGAATTGTTTTGTGTAAGCATCGCTCGAAATGACTTAAAATTATTAACAATGTCGCCCTCAACAATGGACGCATTGTTCTGGTTGAGGTGTGCACCGGGCGATCAGACTTGTCAGGTGGGTACACCTAACGAAGATTGTTCGTTCGTTGGTTTTACTTTTTTGTTTTTTTTTTTTTGCTGTTGCTGCCTTTTCGAATGCCAAATAAATTCGAATTCGATAAAAATATCGTGATTAGAAGTTGAGTGTTTGTGTGCAAATCTATTATTTACCCTGTCTCGAATTGACTGTGACTTTCAAATTCGTGTGTTCCATTGTGGGCGCTGTTTTCGTGGTTCACAATTTTTTTTTCTCTTTTCTTTTTCGTTTTTTTCCCTGGCTCTGTGTCACACTTTTTGTTGTTGTTCCAACCACATAAACTCCTGTCATTATAAGCAATTATGACAATTATTATGAATTTTTCTGCTGTCATTGTTTTTGTTGTGATGGTGTGTTTTTTTTCTGGTATCGTTCGTTCGCTGATAGATAAATCAAACAAGAGTCGTTGTTATGTTGCGGGACAAAAAAAAAGAATGTTTGAGGCACCCTAAAGCGTAAAGGTGAACAAAGGTGGATGGTTCGTGCAGATGTAATTAAACGAAATTACTGGAGAAACAATTGAGACGGCGGCGTGTATGTTTTATTTAAGTCTGGATTGTCCTTGGAGTTGTATAAAGCGTTTAAAGTTTTTTTTTCTGTCATTTCCCTTTTTGGTTGTTGAGTAAGTTTTTGTTTTATCACTTTGAGGGGAATTAAGAATAAAACACCGAAAAAACGATATGTGCTGTAAACGATCAGTTAAACATGTTTATAAAGTGTAAAAAGTTAAACTTTTGATTTTTTCAAAAGCCCTACTACTCGAACCTTTGTAGCAAAATAGAGTATAATATTTACCTCTTCTTGAAGCATAATACCTACTGCATTGAATTTTTTCTCGTTAATCTTTTTTACTCTATTAAGTTCGATAGTGCTGAACAAATAGAGTTCCTCAGGGTTCCATATTAAGATCTGCTCTTTTTCCCTTCCCCTCTGAAAGAAGGTTAAGATAACACATTTTATTGCAAATGGGACTTTGGGAAAAGAGATTAAACAATCTTTAAGGTATATCTGTATAGAGATATTGTCAAGACTTGGGTTCATACCTTAGTTCTGATCAAGTATCTTTTTTGTGTTACCTGGTCCTTCGAGCCGGATCAATCTAGAGGAAATATTACTGCATTCCTTTATTTAGGCTTTAATTTGATATTGGTTTGATTTTCTTATCTACAACACAATTTCACCAACTCGTTCTAACCGTCTACTATTTACTACCATACCTATAACTATCTTCTATGTTTCATGAATTTTCTAAGTTCACACTTTGTGAATTCACAATAATAGAATCTTCTCATCAATATAGGTGATTCTATGCTTGACCTACCATGACCACGTCGTCTTCATTAAGACTGGAATCCATCCATTCTCGAAATGCCACTATACTTTTCACATTCTCTTAATAACTTCACAAACTATTTTACCTTTTTTTCACGATCTAATAACTCTCTCGGAGTGCATCCATCAAGTCGTGATTGAAATCTACGTCCAGTTTTCTATTAACGAAAAATTAGTTACCTCAACTATTTCTATCCCTGGCCTTGGCTACGCCGGTGTACAAATCGTTACCAACTTGCCACAAACTCAGATCTCTTCCTGTCCAACCACATAAAGAACGGAAATTTGCTTTCACATGATGGACGGAAAATTGCCAACGAGTTTTAATTTCGTTTCTTGTTATTATCCTCTTCCACAATTCTTTTTTCCATTTTATTTGTTGGTTGCCACAATTCCCTTCTTCTAGCCAGGCCGTCTCCAGTAGTTCTATAGCGTTGAGAACGTTTTTGTCCAGAAATCGAAAGCAATTTCGCTCTTATCGAGGTAAATAAACTCGTGGAGATGATTGAAGGCGCTGAAGTTGCTCACAATTGCTACAAAATGATATCAATTTCGTTTGGTTGAAAGTGAGTTAGTGACTTATCACAGCGGACGATGGCGAGAGTATTATGGATCCTAAAAGTGAACTATCTACAGCCGTTGGGTTCTGACTGATTATCCAGGATAGAATTGCTGTTGTTACTCGACATTTTGCGGAGAAGAAGATATCGTGGTAATTTTGATTTTTACTTTGTTTTAGAAAATCTCCAATGGGTTTAGGAGATTGCGACGGGATGAGGTCTATGTTGTGTGGTGGTTTTGTTCAATGATCAGACAGCTCTGTGTTGTAATGAGGCTCTGTGAGACAAGGCGGGGAACAAAGAGAGTTGGGTAGTTTGGAAAATTGCAATTTTATGTTAAGTTTACGCTTTCAAATAGTATGCAATTTGCAAACTGATGACGATTTTGTGTTAGACATTCATTGAATGTAAGGGGGCTGGAGAATAAGGACTTGTTGAAAGTACTGTAATCCGTTTGTAGCCCTAGGAATGTCGTGAACTAAAACTAGGTTTCTGGACAGAGGAGATTTGTAAAACTGATATCAAAGTTACGTTGAAATGCTTAGAAAACGTCTAGTTTAAAAATTTAATTATAGTTCATGTGCTAGTTCGCGCAAGGACCATAAAAATGAATTTAGCCCAGAATTTCTAGATAGACTCTAGATTAGTTTTATGAATCTCTGATTTTTGTTTTTGAGCTCTATGAAAGTTTCTTCTACGAGGAAGCTTGAAGACGATCCAACAGTGGTCTGAAAACGACCTCTTCTTCTGGCATTTAGATTCTTGCCCTCAGACCTCTGGGATCTCCGATTGTGGTATAACCTAAAGTCGTGCCATACTCCCCGTTTCTCCCACTTTGGCTAAACTATTCTTGAAAAAGTAAAAAAGTACTGATCCGCACAGTTGATGATCACCACCTCTCTATGCCAGCATGAAGAATCGTATTGTGGGACCGTACCTTTTGGGTTCTTCGGCCTTCCGACCTCTAGAGCTTCTTAAAAATAAACCTTGCTTTACTGCATGGTTTCTTATTCCTGAGTCCGAGAGCTTTCCGCCTTACTGGTTTTTTGCTGCCAGTTGCGTCGCTCTCCTTGGATGGAAACTTGAAAAATAGGCTTTCCTCCTCCTCGTTCAAGTCCCTGCCATTTAATTGTAAGCTAATTGGCGTAAAGAATGACGAGGATTACTTCAAATTTGCAAAATATGTTTCTCTAGGATCTTTAAAAGCTCATTCTTTGTCACACTGGAATGTTTAAGGACTGCGACCAAGGTAGGAGTTTATCTGAAATCACAAGAGTACCAGCCCATACCCTTCCACATGTCCTTCTACAAATTCTTACATACCAGTATCCATTTTGAATATTGAATATGTTTCGGTCACAAAATCAACTATAAATATGCATAACAACCTGTAAATTACCCAGGATAATTAGGACTGCTAAATTCCAACAAGCTTCATCAACCCTACTCAAAAGTCAATACCCCACAAGTCATCGAACTTCAATCGGACAGTAATAACAACCTTGGCGTTCTTCATTAAATCTACAAATTACCGAACTCAGGTGTACTTAAATAATTCCTCTAACCTTCAACTTTATTACCAAATGAGCAAGTAACGATCCTCCCATTGAAACCCACCTTTATTTACCGAATGAGGCCTATTCAAAACGAATCTGTGAGATGTAATTAATTTTAAATGCCCCCACTAATTACTCCCTTCGGCGATGTATGGCAAGCCTAAAATCAATTCATCCGACAATCCAAATGGCCTAAAGTGCCCCAATAAACGTACCTCAGTGCCGAACTTGAAACGTTATTGTCTTAATTAAGCTCTAAACAAATTTAATGAATAATTTGCTGAATTTGTTCATCCCGCGGCACACAACCAATTTGCATTACTCACTTTGAGCAGCGTAACCCGATATTATGTGAACAGTGCCCGCAATGATGACTCCTATGTACAGTCACTGTCAAGGTCAGAACGGGTTTCCAATGCGAAATAGAAAATTTTTAAACAAGATGTAAAGTGAAGTGACGCCAAGTCAACACCACAGCACTGCACAAAAACAAAATGAAAAAAAAACAAAACAAAAACAGATCAAAGATACATTTCCCCCGTGACTCTGGAGCATTTCGCAAAAAAACAAAAGCCCATAAAATATAGTTACGCGCGGCAGATCAACTCCATAATCTGGAAAAATAGAGTGTTTTATTACTATAGCGTGCTGTGCACATGCGCAAGATCACATACGACTGTGGTTACACTTTCGTCCATGTGTCTTTGCAGATCTAGTTATTCTACAAGATCGAATTTTGCGGTTTTATCTAGTTGTTTAGAATAAAATCTCTCGCCAGTTGTGATGTATTATTCTCGCAATTGCTGCTGAAGTGGAGAAAAATTGAAGTCGATTACCTGATCACCTGGACGCTTTGCCTCGATCTCAATTGAATTTAATTGTTCCTTCCTTGTGACCGCATGCACGAAACGTACCGGTGATACCACCGGCCGCAGTGTGCGGTGTTATTTTATTCATGCAATAAAACAAGACAATACTTTTCTGGTACAGAGAATTTAATTATTATTACTTTACTACTTCAAATTGGTTTCTCTGGGTGGATTTATTTCATGCGTTTTGTATGCCTTGTGTGATTGGTCGTGTTAAACAAAATTTCTTGGGGTTTTGTGTCTGTTTTGATTTTGTTAATTTGATCTAGTTCACTATAGGTTTGGAAAGATGGAAAGGATTTTGGGAAGATTTTGATATATTATCTTCAGTAGGTTTAAAATTTCTCATGCAGATACTCATCATTTCATGAGATACTGACTTTAAATAAGCTTCTTTGTATTCTACTTATGATAGTTGCTCTATATAGCCCACTACCCTTCATCTCTCAATATTTTTGTGACGAATTTGTTATTATGTCTGCAGATCTCTATCAAATGTTAAGAAACCAATCATTACAGTTGGTCCTTCGAGCCGGATAACAAGTTCATGATTTTATTTGACCTTTAAAATTAGTACCAAGTTATTTTATAAAGAATGAACAATTTTGAGAATTCTAACTATCGATCACCAATATATTTTGTATTCGGCGTATTATCACCAATAACCACTAACCAGGTTATTAGTAGAATTTATGGAACCCTTTGCCAACTGTACTGTTTCGCTGCATTTACCCCTATAAATCTACATATTGCTATAGTTAAATCATTTATAATGCCTCTATTCACATTTGGGTGCGAACGTTTTTTAAGCCAGACTCCTGCTATTTTTGCAATGTCGCCTACAACTCCGCAAGTAGATATACTTTTTGATTCGTTTGCTTCGGCCATGTTTCCCCGGACGTCAAGTCGATCTTGAGTTGTAGATTGAACTCTTACAATTCTAATCTTGTGTACTTCTTTTGATGAAGCACAAATGAAAATAAATTTAAAGATAAATTTCACAATTTGACACACTTTGTACAAATAATGTATACTTACACTAACTCCATCTAAATTTCAAACGTAAAATCATCTATCCTCTTTGTGTTTTGACATGCAGCGGATGTGCGTTTCATTCAACGGTGGATCTGATTTGAGTCATGTATTTTTCTAAACTGCTCCCTATTTATAGATAATGTTTTAATTGCATAAATTCATAAATTGATCATTTTCTATTGACGTCAAGCTTCCATAAATATACGAGTCAACACATTTTACTGATTACAGAACAAAACCCAAACACCTGTACATCTGGTAATTAATCAAAAGGTGCTCGAAAAACACTTTAATAAAAAACCTCTAGACATGCAGATCACCTTTAATTACCTCAAAATATTATATACCAACTCATAACATCATACACCGAAGTTGTTATTACCCCGCAGTTAAATCTCTAACCAGATCGTAATCACTTCGATGGTGCATACTTAAAAAAAACCTTTGACAGCGTACCTCATAGACCTCATAGGCCAATCGACTTTAAAATTACTTTCAAAATTGCTGCCATTACTTGTTTTTTTTCTATTTTCCCCCTCCAATATATTAATAATATCGTAATTAAATTGTACTTTTGCATGACACATTTTTCTTAATTTTACCCTGCATTTTACTCCAAACTTAATGGATCTGGTTGGTGAGGTGTAATTTGTGCATGTAACGCATATTTTAAGTTTGCTAGCTTTTAATGAACCGAACGGAACCTATTGCATGGCGAAGCTATTTACAATTTTTCATCTTGACTGAAGTAGAGAAACGTTGCTTGATGGGTAATTATGTGATTTAAAGGAGATATTATATTATTAAGTTCATGAGATTGAATTGGGTTTTTGTTGTGAAGATTTCTGGGTAAACGTGGTGGCACAGTGAATTTCTTTAATGATCGGAAGAAGACTTTTTCATTGTCGTTCAGGATATGTTTTATTAAGAACGACCTTCTAGAAGAGTGGAACGGAAAATTTATGCATATAGAGGTAGTTAGTCATAAAATTATAATATCCTTGGCGGGGATTAATGAGCAGTTGCACAACTCAAGAAGATGCAAAATAACCAAACCTGCTTCACATTCATAATGATAAACTAGTTTTGAGTGGTGTTTCACAAACGGACAATATATTTAAAATAAATTAGATGCATTTACATGCCTTAAAAATGAATAAGCAATCGACCAAATCACTTTATATGCAAACCAATTTTTACTCCTTTAGCTCTTAGAAGGGTGGTCCTTCGAGCCGGATAACAAAACCAAAAATAATACCTTTGATGTAAAATAGTTAATAGTCTAATAAATTTTTAGATAATGTATGGTTAATAGAAAAATTCGATGACAAAAATCAGGCTAATTACTTTTAGGTAATGGTTATAGAAACATCTATTGTTTTTTTTAGAGCAGATTCTTTACGTATTATTCTCTAGAACCAACTATACAATTATTTGAACGAAACCCTCTCAAAGCAATTACTTATTGTGTAGGGCTCGCTCATAATTGCCATACGCCTATTTCCTGTTTCCATTATAATCGGGTTTCAAAATACCTTGCTTTTTATTCAAAAGTCTTTTCACAAGTTTAAAAATCTTACACGACGCTTTTAAACTACCTGCAGAGCTTTTTATGTTTGCAATCCTATGCTATTTCAGCAGACTTCCTTCCTCTTGTTATATAATGCCTCAGAATCACTCCTAGACTCAGTGCCTACAACCCTGACCTTTATATCCATTCTATTGACATGTAGTAATGACCGCAGCGTTTTCGATACCAATCAATTTTCAAATTGCCTCTTTTCATTCTTCCAATCCAATAACTCTCAAAATCCACTAACAATCGCATCGGAATTTATCCACTGAATGGACCGGGTGAAAATAAGCCGCGACTGGCAAATAATAGACCCAGTCGGAGATCACTTTTGCCTCGTATTGAGACTTCTATTAACCCGAATTAAAAGTGGGCAGCAAACAAAAAGTGGTTCCTCTTGCGAATTCCCAGCAATCGCAACCTTGAGGCCAGGTAAGTACAGGTACGCGTCACTGAATCCATTTATTTTTTATTACATCGAAAGCCGCACATTTTCTTTATTAATACCTACCACTGCCAGTTTAGATTAAATCAACAGCTACTGCCGCTGTTGCTGTAGCTGTAACTGTGACCGTTGCATTTGTTGCAGTCGAATGACTCAATTGGGGCTCAGAATCGCATTAAACTCAATTATGGCCTCGGAATAATTGTAGCACACTCACATGAATCTTGTCACATGATGGCTCATTCCACCTTTTGTCGTGTAGGCCTTGGATTTGAGGCATTCTGTTCTCCTCCAGGCCATCTAAGCCTATAACAAATACGACAGCCAGCCCATAGAGATTAGGAGGCATCTGCAGCAACTCCTCGGATTCCCTGTGCCACTCACAGCACTATTCAAATCTGCCCAGATGCCAAATGCTAATTTATGTCATTAGCAGCGTTCATAGCATCACGGCGCGTTGGAAGTCGAGAATTTTTAGCTACACACCCTGTTACAAGTGTTGCGCCATCTGTTCCGAGGCAGACGACTTCGTGCACTTGTGTGCACTGCTAAGTCCGCTTGATTAATTCATTTCGTAATTGGCGATGACAGGGCGCTCGATCAGTCAATACTAAGCATGTCACCGTTGACAAATTCTATGTAATCAACACTTGTACAGTGATTACGAGTCTATTACTTCACCATTACGGACCTCTTATTAAATTAACTGCGGCGATCAGTCAGATGTACCACGACACTAACACTAGTCCTCGAGCTCTCCACGGAGCAATCTATGGGAATTGGCGGTTAATGGGATCGTGTATTGTTCACGCAAAATTTAAATTGAAAAGCAATGATCCCTGCCCGAAAGTGCCGCCCTTCAAGCACAGCTCAGCCTCATATTAAGGTTTGTAGTGAACAGAAAATCATTTTACGATTAATCTTACTTCGAGGCTTGAGCACTACTTGAACATTATATCACCTCTGGAGGCCAAGGTCTTCCAAGACTGGCTTCTTTTACTTGTGCGTCCCTATCTAGTACTGGAATCTGACTGTCGAAATAAATCACTAGTTGGACAGTGTACAAATTTTAATTCGCACGAATGGAAAAGTTCTATGAAATCGTTGCAATTTGTGGGAGCCCGGGTAGTGTGCGCTGACAGTGCAATCTGGTTAGGTTGGATGTAATCTTGCCGTTTTTATCGGTCTCTGAGGTAAATGTGAAGAGCAGTTAAGAATTTCTTGCTGTTTTTAAGATTTGTGGAGTGTTTTGATCCAGAAGAAGATTTGATTTCAATCCAGAAGTATTCACTTGCACAAGAAGGTATAAGATTTTCACCCAAACTGATTTCAATTGGACCCTGTCCTCTATGATACCATTTCCGTGGGAGAAGATACGCAGATAATTGTGAAGTGGTTAGTGGTTATTAGTGATAATGCGTCAGAATGAGTCCAAGGTTCGTGGACACAAAGAATAGAACTTCAATACATCTTATCCTGCGTTAATTCCAATCTGGATCCATCGAAACGAACAATTCTCGAACCCCGATCTCTATTTTATTCTGATTTTGAAGACGCTGCCCCTGCAAGAACTTGGATTCCCCATAATTCTGTTCACAAATTCCAATGTGACTGTGAACTTGGGTACTTCACCTTATAAAAATAGCGAACAACACGAAGATGCCCTTGATTCACTTATTATTCGGCGGATGATTATGTCAGGATCTTCTTCCTTAGTCAGTCATACGTCAAGCTTTCTTCCTTAGCCATACGTCAGAATCAATTGGTGCAAATCTTCTACTGGACGCTCAACCTTTTTAGATCTCCATTTCAACTTTGGATTTTGGATTTAATATTGGACTCTCACTTAAATACTGTTTAAAAACAGTTTGAAAGCAGTTAAAATCTATTTGAAACCTTATAAACTTGAAAACTACTTCAGACCATAGAGAGGTTTTAGAATGTAATTTAAACTTTCTTAAAGCTTATTGAAAAATGTTTCAGATCTGTTAAAAGCTGTTTAAGAGCTTTTAAAATGTGTTTGAGAACTGTTAAAAACTGTTTGAAAGCGGTTTAAAGGTTGTTAAAAGCTGTATGAGATCTATTAAAACCTATTCTAGACCTGCGGAAAACTGATTGAAAGCTGTTTTGAAGCGGATTAAATGGCTAGCTACCCAGGATCAAAAAACAAATTGGATCCAACAAGACCAAGATCGGAGGTCTAACCACAAACCGGAAACTCTCATGGTTTATAATTTTCGCACCAAAGTCGTATTGGAACCCCACCCTAAGGAGTGACGGGAATCTATGATAGAACCCCTGTGAGAATTACCTTCAGGAGTCCTCAGTATCGACCCAGTTGAGCTGGGTGTTCCCCCCCCCCCCCCCCCCCCCCGTGTACGCTCGGAGGGATGTAAGGGGGCTAGCACGCAAGCAATTCCAGTGAGGGTAGGGTGGGTCCTGTAATGAAAGAATTGCCGCCGCCATACCCTGTGCATAACATGGATAATATCAATGTCCAAGCTCTGCTAAAGATCTCCACAGGTATCTAATATAATTTCTATAAATGCTAAGATCTCTCTCTTTGATTAGAGATATTACGTGACGTAAATTTCGACTATCTTCGACCTTTCAGGAAAAGGAATGTGAATAACATATGCAAAAAAAGTTACAGTCGAAAAAAAAAATTTAAACTACTAAATTCCAGACCACATCAACCAGAAAAAAACAACTGGAATCAGGAAAATCCCAGAGAACATACTTGAAATATTTTCCCAACCTCCGCATAGTACCGGCATGGCAATCAAATTAATTTCCTGACCTCGATATCTTCTCCACAGCTCCATATCTCTTCCTCTAAACGACCAAAATTATTATAGCACTTTACAACTTATTTTCCATCCGAGTCCAAGCCTGTTTTCTACACTTTCGTTTAAAATATTTTCCCCGATTGGGTTTCCTTCGGCAGCAGCGCGGTAGTAGCACCCAAAAATAGGCGACTTCAACTTGGACACGACTCGGGCAGATGAGTAGTGTGGCAGCGGACGGATCTTTCGTTTTTTTTTTTTTAATTATAAACGCGAGTGATTTGTATGCAAATCTTATGCAAATTGATAAAATTCATTAATTTCGCTTTCGCCTGTGAGTCTCAGTTTAATTCTATGGGCATTCATGAACTTGTCATCATCGCCGAGGTGCTTCTGTGCTTCTGTGGTTTTTGCTGCCATTCCTGTGCCTTTTTTAATGGGAGACACCACTTGACTCTGAGGTACCATTCTTGCGTTGTACACGCAGGCTTCGTAGTTTTTTGCAATTTTACGTATAGTTTTTTTTTCCGATACTGCCTTCAGTGCTTTTTCTGACTGGACGGTTGATACCTGTCCCTTACACTAATTAATAGCTTTATGAAGATGAGAACGCATCATCGTTGTGAATTTCAAAATATGCCGACCTTTATGGCTGGTTCTTTTCGTTTTTACAAACATTTTGTGGTGCGATGGAAAAAAATTCCAAACTACAAAGTTAAATACGGCAAAAGATGAGTGGGCCGATGTTTTGGTCACCTTGGCGGATTAAAAATTGATTTAAACGTTTTGTTGGGACGAAATATGGAGGTTTCCGGCAAAAAACAGCATTTCAGACTTGGTAATGATGGTAATTTGTCATGTTGTCTATTTGAGAGTTATGACCTTTTATAAATCTCACGATTTGCAATAAAAATCATATAAAATTCGAGAAAAACATGGTCGTTAGAAATAATTATGCGGAGATGGTCGGAACTTATCATGTAATGGGGTTACTTAGGCGTATTAAGAGCGTATGTCATTAGAAGTGATGAGTACCTCTGCTAATGGAAAGTAGAAGTGAAATTTATTGCGGTTTCGAAAATGGTAAATATTTAGCAATGTTTTGAATGGCCGGGTGTATCTGGTCAGGGTGATCGCCATTAGGTCTGTGTGAACATTTGTTCTGGTGTGGTTGACTAATTGATAACTAAAAGCAGAGAAAGCATCTTGTGAAAGGAATTTTAAATTAAGAAAGCATTCAAACATTCAAAAACTTATTGCAGGTATTAAAATGTGTATAACACGTTGTGCCAACATTGTCAATATCATATTTTTTAGAACAGAGCGCATCTGCAGATTTTCTTCTCTCTGGGTGTAGGTTCGAATCCTGTAAAGGGCGCGGTGATTAAGGCAATTCTACTGACGAGAACTGTACTTCTGAAGCCATATTGGGATGTTGCAAGTAAAACATTCATGCAAAAAAAAATTTGGGTTACTTGCAACATTTGTCAGGTTAAAATTTTCCAATTTCCTCAAACCTTCTATCCCCTGAGCTTAGGCAATACCTTAAAAAAAATTGTAGAATTACAGAATGTGGGTGATTATTCTAAAGAATCACAACCAATGTGACGATCAAGCTGTTCAAGGATGAATCTGAGAGGATCACGACAATCTTTCTGTGTGAGTGCCCGGGCTCCTTTACTAGATGTAGGACGGAGCTACTTGGAGCATTCGTTCTGCTCACAGAATAGATATTCTACTTTGAGGCTCGGGAATAGGATATTCTTCATCACGATAATATGAAGACGTAATGGTTAAGTTCATTTCTGGGAGATCGAGTATTTTACAGACTTACACTTGTTGGATTAGTTTATGTGATATAGGCGCTTTCTTTAGCCTTCAAGATTTCTCTGGTCAACGGTTTACATTCAGAGAAGTATACTTTAAACTTTAATTCTAAGAGCAGGAAACCTAATCTTCATTTTGCTAGTGATAAAAGGATTATAAAACACTACATTGCCTCGACATCTTTTGAACTTTGTCTTGACAGTATTAATTCAATTCTTTGCCAGAAAATGCCATTCAAACTATCTTTCTGATCCTGTAATAAAATCCGGAGAGTGCTAGAAAGAGGTGAAGGCTTATATTAAAGTGTAACATACGAGGCCCTTGTATGTTACATGTTGCGGCGAATTGAAAGGCTCGGACATGTATTATAACAGAAAGAGAAACACTTAAATAAAGATCTTGGTACTTAAGTATAAAGCTAAGTCTTAAGTGCAGGTAAATAGATGCAAGTACCTGTATTTCAAGTACTAAGTAGTGAATTTCAAAAGTATTTAAGTCTTAAGACTGAAGATGTACTTAAGTAGTACTTAAGTACTTTTTTACTGAAGTATTGCCCAGCTCTGGTCGAGCGACATAAAACCTGGCGTACGCACAAAGTTATCGTCAATGCTGGAAGGCTATCCAAATACAACGTTCTCGAATTTTTGCAAAATTCTTGAACTGGTGAACTTATCATTGGCTTGAAAGTATGGCTTACTTTTCAAGTGGGATTCAGTTAAAGACAATCTGAGGTTTCATAAAAGTGCCAAAGCCATCTTGTTATTGTCTCTTTTTGATGAGGATCCCATTAAATCCTAAATAACGTTTTTACTAATTCTGTAACAAATCTATTACAACGTTTTCGAAGAAAAAACCCCTCACTCTTTTCCACGTCCTTATGCTCCTTATGCAGCAAATATCACAACCAACAATAAATCAAGTAACCATAACAACACACAAAAATCACAAGAATTCCAGCATTTCAAAATACCACAGTACGCGTTAGACCGTAAAAAATGGCACAAATTATGCGCATTACAAAAAACTGCTTCAATTACTGACTTTGACTTTAATAACTAAACAGCTCACCTGGACTAACTCTGAGACCATTTTAAACAGATTCAATCAGCAACTTGTAGTATCTCAGGTGTAGAAACAAAGGTGACTTAGTATGGTATCTGTAATGTGTAGTATGCCTGGAAGCTGTTTCCAATGCACACCTCTCGGACTCGGTGCATTTTGCGAGGCATTGAATAATTGCATTTTATTAACAATCGGAATGGCCTTTTAAATGAGGCGATTTTTTTGAGTTGTCCTCAACTCTTGCTCGTCTGGTACCGCAACCACATGTGCTACTCACTACCTGGACTAGGTTAGAATCCAGCTAAGAATGTACTTTTGCTTCTAGTGATAATCATCCGCCAGAACTGTGTAATCGCTGAGCACAGTGAGATTCTGAACACTCAAGGCTACTGATGGGATACCACAGAGCCACTTAATTATAATTAAGGCTTCATGTTAAGCTCGTTTATATTATTAAGATTGGTATTTCTACGGCCTAACTACTGCTGCCTGTGATTGCATTTAGAAACAGATGGGGAGTGCCATTTCTGGTCGTACACTTTGTTACTCATAGTGGAGATTTTCTCGGCTTTCCTTCCTTTGGTCACCACATCCAGCTGTGATGTCAGAGAGGCCCTGAATGGAAATTTGTTATTTCATAGTCAGGCGTTTTTTGTCCAGCGATTGTTTTAAACCTGGTCATTAGATTAAAAAGTAGAGTTGTGAGGCTGTTAATACAACATGGGCGTGAACTACTGATTTTAATTACATGTTCACTCACGAACGGAATTTACAACTATTTCTCAAACGGCAATAATAGCAGTAGTCATGAGGATATCTGTAATAAATGCTGGATAATTTTTATTTAAATAATTTTGCCTGAGGGTTGTGTGTAATTTGAATCCACGATGGGTTTTTAATAAGACTGCACAGGTTAGCGCTGGTAACGTTTATTGGTTTTTTTTTTATGTTTCTAGATAGCGTGAAATTGGAACATTAGCATAAATCAGTCAGACTTTATGAGAGATTCGAGAAATGCTGAAAGTATGCAAATGGTTTACACCGCGGGGTATACAAACTTTGGTCATTTCATTAATTTCAAAAAATTACTAGTATGAGTGCAGGAAGTCCATTAGCACACTGGGAGGTTATATATGTCAGAGAAGTCTTTAGCACGATATTTATTTTAGAAGTCTATTTTAAGCTATAATCTTTACAATTTCATAAATTACTACTGTCTGGGGTTTATTCATTTTTTGGTCCTTCGAGCCGGATTCCACAAATATTGATAATTTTTGTTTTTAATTCATTTATGCTTAAATTTCTCTTTTCTTTCCCTTTCAGTATCATCTTGTCTACTAATAGAAGATGTTCGTCGTGATGAGAAACTAAAGGACATCGCTAACACCATAACAAATCTAAGTCATATCACAAATAACCGTTGGGCAACAACAACCACCACACCCACAACCAATAATTCACCAAACAATCAATCATCTTTTGATGATAAGCCAACCAGAGATGAAACCGACTTCCTTTCATCAACACAAGACTTCCATAAGGTTGTCAATTTGCGGCCAAAGTCATTACCATTAGCATCAAGTACTGCACCCGCCATTGTTTCCGCCATAGTCAAAAAAATACCGCCGGTAGCGTCAGATATCAAATCTAGTCCAAGACTGCACTCATTAAAGCAAACCCAACAGCAAAATCAATCACAGGAGAGAGGAGATCCTGATGGTGGATGCAATTTGGATGATATTTCGTCAAACTACCTATCAAAGAATTCAGAACTGAGAGTGAACCTACCCGCTGAGGAATTGCTGAATTCTAAAAAGGGCTGGCTCATGAAACAGGACTCCAGGACGGGCGAGTGGACGAAGCATTGGTTTACATTAAGAGGAGCTGCACTGTTCTACTACAGAGATCCAGTGTCCGAGGAAAGGGGTGTTTTGGACGGAGTTCTAGACGTCAATAGCCTAACCAGTGTTAGTGAAATTGCGGCGTCCAGAAATTATGGCTTCCAACTGACTACTTGGGACAACAGAAGAATTGTCCTGGCAAGTGTATCAGCCAATTCCCGCAATAACTGGATAAACGTCTTGCGCAATGCAGCAGGAATACAAATTCCACCCGAACCAAAGGCTGTTGATGACATGGAGCCAGATTTAATCATCAAGGACAATACAAGTGACGATCTGAAAAGTGAAATTGAAAAGGACTTCATCAAGGCTCAAAGGAATCAAGAAATCATCATCAACAACTTGGGGATTCATGAAAATCCTCCAGAAAGTTCGACAATTGTAACCACAAAACCTACAGCGACCACCTCTGTCACAACACCAAAGCCCGTTAATGTGTCTTCCGATGAGGAGTACAGAACAGCTTCAGAGGGAGGTAGGAGAGACAGCATAGATTGGGGATCTCCACTTTCACCTTCACCTCCTATTCCCTTAGCAATCTTTAGAGCAAAGGAAAGGATGAGATCGAGATCTGGATCAAGTCCAAGATTACACAAAAGGAGTAGATCATCCCCACCAAGTTCAAGACGAAGCACAGTTGATAGTGTGGGTTCTGACGAACTGCCTCTGATACACCCAGTGCAAGAAGAACTTAACATAGACAAAGAGCTTCAATTGCGGCTTGGTGCTGCCGAAAAGGAGCGAGACATGTTACGAGAAGAGGCAAGAGAACGGGAAGCAAGGATGTCGGAGCTGCTTAGTACCCTGGAACGAACAGAGTTGGAGCTTACGGCACGAATACGAGAAGTGGAAGAGGCTCGAGATAATCTTTCCAGGCAGTTGGCTGAAGCAAATTGTAAGGCGGAACAGATAGTGTCTCGGCTAACATCAGAATTAGAAGAGAGCCAAAAGAAGATCCGAGACCTAGAAGATCGTCTCTCTAGAGGTATCGAGGAAAACGAAGGCCTCTATAAAAAGTTGCGAGAACTTGAAGGGTGTAGCCCGTCCAGCTTTAGTAACTTGAATCGCAGCAAAATGAGGCGCGTGGATTCGCTCAGTGATCTCACAAATTTAACAGAAATTGATCCTTACGGCATGGAAAGGGATATGCTGGCTGATGAGTACAACGAACTGAGGTCAAGGTTCGAAAAGGCAGTCAATGAAATCAAAGCCATGAAGAAGGAGCTCCGAGAATCCCAAAATCAATTCGACACTTTGGAGATTTCATACGCCGCATTGAAACAAGATCTGGAACGAAAGGAAAGTGAAGATCGCTGCCAATTGCAGATGATGGCTGAAAGGATACAGGACCTGACCCTGAAATACACTAGCTCTGAGCGACAGGTTCGTACCCTTAAACAAAAGTTGGCCAAGTCTGAGCGAAGGCGTTCATCATCCTTAAAGGGAAAAGAGCAAGTGCTTGTACCAAAGGAATTAGAGGAGAAAGTTAGTGAACTGGAAAACAAAATCGCCGATCTAGAAAAATCTAGTTCAGAACGGCACCAATCAGAGGAGAGCTCTGTTAAAAGAGTTGCCTCTAACCCGCGTCGAAGGAGTTTAGAAAGCTCAGCAACTGCGGACTCCTTGCAGTTCATGGTCCGCTTAAATGCTCTGGAGAAGAGGATAGACAACGCTTCAACAAGTTCAATTCCGGAAGGAAACGTAGTTAAGAGTAATTCTAGTCCAAAGATGTCTGAGCATTTGGTAGAACGCCTCAAATGTCTGGAGGGTGTTCTAGTCTCCAGCAAAGATCGTATAGAACAGAGCTTACAGCAATTGCAATCGCTGCGATCCTCCAGAGCACGAAGATCGGTCTCTCCAATCACCGACCGCAAGGACTCATTCAGGTTTGTCGAACGCTGTCTTACCGAAGTCGTTAAACTGATAAGGGAGTCTTGTGAGACGTGTATTGTGAGTAATTATGGAAACACCCCAGGTGTTTTGTTGTTACCGGAGTCAAACCCCATCAAACTCGCTCTAATGCAATTAGAAGCTCAATTAAGGAGTAAACTGAGTGATCTACTCAAGCAGAGACGTGTGCTTCGAGAGCGCAATGAACTAACCTCCAGAAAGGAGATGGAATTGCTTGCAGAACGAATTGCGTTTGAGAGCGTTTGCTTTGGGAAGTTGAGGGAATCCATTTCAAGAGCCGAAGACCCCTCGCTGTTTGGTGAAAGGCAGACCAAAGCGGAGGTTGCAGAAACCTCGCAATTAATGTCAATGCTGAAGGCTAAATTAGGCGGGAAATGTGCATTCAAACCGACTGGTAGCTTAGATATTCTGGCGGGAGTATTGGCACGTAGGTTGGTTCTGTCGTCGTATAGGAAGAGCAAACAAAAAGTCGCTGAAATGACACCTGTCGATCCAAAGGTTATTGAGGAACTCTTGCGCCAGCAAACTGAAATCAACATCATTTCGAAGAGGTACAAAAACAACGCAATGGAGACTCTGGCGTCTGGACTAGCTGCTGAGACCTTGAGTTACATGAGCTCAACAGACCCCGTTCAAGGAGCAGTCCAGGAGGCATGGAGACAAGCTCAAGAAACCGTAAATGCCGAACTAGTGCAGTCTGAAATTGCTCACATAATGATGAGAAATGCAGAGCGCTTTGAGAACTCCATTACCCCATCCTTTGGATACACCTTAACTGTAGAAGAGAGGATAACTTTCGAGAACTTTGCAGATGCGGTGCATGACACTCTTCGGAGGGAAATGGACAACGCCATAGAGCAACTGACCCGGTGCTATGAGGAAAGTCTTCAGAAGATGAAGCGAGGACAGTGGAGGTTGCATTTGGAGCAGGAGAGGAAGGCCAGTGAAGGACGGCAACTATTGTCAGAGTTCGCTGATATCATTGCTCACAAAGCTCTTGTGGACGCAAGAATAGCAGTTCTCAAAGGTGATTACGCTTCCCAAGGGCAGCCTTCAGACGAGAAGTCTGACTTCAGCATAGGTACGCTGCAAAAATACGAAAATCTCTTCGATGAGCTAGCGAATGACCTGCAGATCTCCAATCCAGATGATATTCTGGCTGAAGCTGATTTCAATTTCATGTACAAAAAGTTCGCTATTGAGTTTTTGAGTGATAAGCCGCATCTGAAGGAGGTCTCCGAAGCTCTGGCTAAGTTAGAGGAGTCCATTATTTTACTTCACAGTACACTTAACCCGAACACCTCTATGTCCTCCACGTCATTCGACGTGGAAAACCTAAAGGACATTTGCATAAAGTGCAGGGAGCTAAGAAAGCGAATAGACGGGATGATCGGCTGCGCTCAAAAACTTGTCACACCCTGTGAACACTGTGAAAAGATGCAGAACAGCATTTGCAGTTTAACTGCCCAGCACGAGACTGAAATAAGAAGCCTGCAGCAGGTACATGACAAAGACTTAACAGCGTTAAGAAAACAACTGGAGGAGCACGTGAACTCTATAAAGGCTCTTGAAAATGAACGGAACTCTCTCCTTGAAGAGCTCACCCTTCAGTCCAACCTTGTGGAGGACCACGAAAGGGAACTGGCGGCCATAACCCTAAAACTTAAGTGTAAGGAAGAAGAGTGCCATCGCAAAGACACCGATAATGTGGACTTAACCGATAGGCTAGAAGACCAAGAGAGTAAGATTAGATGTTTAGAGAATGAGAAGGAGAGTCTGAGTAGCAAATGCATGCGACAGGATGAGGAGTATGCAGCCTTACTACAGGAAAGGGATTATATTCAATCCGAATTGAATAAGGAAAGAGAAAGGTCCCGGAAATTGGAAAAACGTCTTGAGATGCTAGAAATTGAGCACACGAGGCAATTGGAGTGCCTGCAGGAAGCCTATAGGGACCAAATTTTGTCACATTGCTCCGATTTTACGGGGATTGCAGATGAAGAGAGCTTCAGGCAGCGATACCAAACAGAAATTGAACAACTAAGGGTAGGTAAATTTTGTTGTTGTAGGAAAAAATCTAAAATATATTTGCGTACACAGACGCTCTGTGAAAAGGGCTTAGCTGCAATGGAATCCTCTCACCGGCGGATAATTAATGATTTGGAAGAGAAACACAGAAAGGAAATTGAGAGGCTGCTCATAGAAAAGGAACAAGCATTAGCCGAAGAAACTCAGGTAATTTGAAAGGTGTTTTATAGTGAGGTACATGATTCACAGGGAATCAACATCTTCTAGGCAACCTTAGCTGCTCTTGATGCCATGAGGAAAGCACACCAAAGTGAAGTTCAAAGAGAAGTGGCACGGTTTAAGCAAGATTTCTTGAGGCAATTTCAAAAGGGAGAACAGTCGGCAGTTTCGATTAGGGAAAAAGAGTAAGTCCTCCCACAAGGATTACGTCAGAACAGATTTTATGATCGTTTAATAATTTTATAGAGAAGAACTTGAGGAATTGCGTCAAGAGATTCTTTCCTTCTCCGAAAAGTATTCGATTAAGTGTGTAGAGAATGCAGCTCTGGAAGAGAGACTTCGAGCAGCCAATCAAAAACTGAAGCAATTTCAACAGATGCAGCAACTTGAGTTAAGGTGAGTACTACATTCCCCACACTCACTTCATGTCCCTAGTGTTTTTTTGGTCTTGTCAGGCTTTATATGAATCAAGCTCTGAGCCTTGAAAAGAAGATAGCAATAGCGATAGCTTTGAAACCTCATCAGCCTTTTGATTACACTTTAAAACTTTGAGCGATCATTGATGAAACTCCTTAGAGGAAAATGTGTAACCTATCATACTGGTCTTTGGATCTAATTTCTCTACATAAAAATTGACTGTAGAATAGTAAAACATTTCTGGATGGCCATTGAAATCTGGCTCTTCCGAATACCTTATCTAAGTGCACACTGAAATTCTAGCAATTGCTCTTAACTGCCTTTATTATAATTCATCTTAATGCTACTTCTTTACCGTAAAATCCAGGGTTGAATTAGCTTTCAGGCGGAACCCAGAAACCTATAGAGCAATTTCGTAAGAGCTTCATCAATCCACATACATTTGTTTAACCTTGTTGACTACTGAGGGCTTGTTAAGGTCTGTTATAGTCGGGATGCTCATCTAAAGTGGGGTTTCTTTAATGAAGTGAAGTGAGGTTTATCCCTCGAGAATTTCTTATGACTTCTCAAAATCCAGAGACCTAATATCATTTTTACTGAGCTCTTCATAATATGAACCACTGGGATGCTGTTTTGTTTGCCGAAATTTTGGAGAATGTTAATGGAAATTCAATCGACTATGACGATCTTCATAGTCTCTTAGTTGCTTCTATGACGAAGTCTCTCCAGACTTAACGATTTTCAGCACATTCTGGGCGGTTAATGATATCTGCTCATGGACACAACGTAGTCTGTGCGTATCCCAGTCTTGGAGCCGAAAGTCCTCTTCATCGCCGGAGTAATTTTAATTAAACTCCTTGCGATGAAAAAAGGTCATCTAGATCTACATCAAAAAGGCTGAGATAGGGCAGAGGCAGTCTAGTAAGGAGGAAATCTCCCACACGACGAGTAGATTGCAAAAGACGTGGGACAGCAATGATAGGGGACGATGGACTGCCAAATTGTTGCCACGGTTTAAACACGGTAGGAGACACGGCGAAGTGAATTACCATCTCACGCAGTTCCTAAGCGGACACGGATGTTTTCGGCGTTACCCCCATTAGGTTGGTAGATGCAGACTCAATGGATGCTACTCTTTCTTAACACTTCCCATAGTTCCAAAGTAATGATAAAATCATGAGACCTCTTCATCCTCAATACTGATCTCAAAGTTGGTTTCGAGGAGAACTTCAAGACTTTCTTTTAGAGGTCCAGATTCCAGGCGTAAGAAAAACTGTGGTTCAGAAACAGAATTTATCATAATCCTTTAGAAATTGTGAATTTTTCCTCATTTTACATTGGCACAGAGTACGGCATCCAAACTGCAAGAAAATCTTGCAAATCTTATCCACTTTCCACTGTAAATAAATCAAAATCTTGAGAGGAATCTCACAACATCGGATATCAATACTACAATCCCAGCCTATTCACTTTTATTTTACTCGCACAAAAATTAATTAAGCAAACAAAAACAAACTCTTATATTTTCAGAAACAAACAATTTCGAGCACATTTAGCATCCGAGGATCCCTCTGATCTAAATTTCGTGCAAGGACTGACAAAAGATGATATGCCTTGTCCAGACAGTGAGGTAAGATGCATTGTGCCACTACTTCCTATCTCCCAATATCCCAGTGATTGATCACAAAATGAAAATGCATTTTTTTATGTATAATAAAATCAATCAGGCATGCAATTTTAAAATTTTTGTTTTTACACCTAAAAAGAAAAAAAAACGAAATGTTTGACATAACAAGGAAAATTATTTTCTCACAAATTGTCGTTCTATATCTTTTTCCCCCCTGTGTGTTGTGCACACCTAACAGCATGAACGCGATGAATTCGTTGTGAACACGGTGCCCTCTTGTGTTGACTCACCAACACTTGATAGTTGCGATAACAAAAACCACCACACGTGGCCTGTGAGTCAAAACAATTGCAAGAAAGAAATTCATCCGCGATCAGGGTTCAGCGAAGGTAAAGGAATTGTTTTTTTGATTTTCACTTCTTCCTCTATGCTGCTAGCTCCATGCTATTGTTTGTGTCCTTTTGTGCTACCTCCGCTATCTTTCTTCACTAACAACTACCTCTTTGTTGCTTTGTATATGTTTTCTGTTGCCTATGATTGCGTTTTTTTTATGTGTGTGCACTTTTGTCCTGTGCATATAAAAATATGAACGTGCCATGCTGAAAGCATCGTGATTAAAATATGCAACATTTCTTCCACTTCATCTTCATTGCTTCATGTCATTCTGAGTCACAAATCTTTCAATTGTACTCGTTTCTCACAAAAACACCCACTAAATTCGATCAAAACTTTCTTATTATGATTTTTATTTGTTTTTGTTTTGGATCTCTTCAACAGGCGTAAAACTGACGACAATCTACAGTGATATTACCAAACCAACACATACACAAATATCATCAACACATGAGTCTACTGCTCAAACGAGATCAGCACTATCACGACAAACACCGACCTCTCCGACAACAGCGGCCCATGACCCCCCAATTGATCGACAACGAACCGATCGGTCACGATCATCTGAATCAGAACCAGTGGAACAACCAAAGACTTCAAAAATTCTAACTCCAAAAAGTGTTAATATGAAATTAGTAAATTTAAAAATTAACGAACCCCAACAAAACAATAAAAAACCGCAACAGAAGGACCATCTCAAGCAGGGCGAGTCCGATCGCCATAGGATTAGCGAACAGACCACCGGCGGTGATCACTCCAACCGAAATGAAATGGTCCAAAAAAGATTAGCAGTTAGTCTAAGTAGTCTTAGTGAGTTACTAAATCCTAACAATAGTTACAGCAAAAGTAGACGGAGTAATATTAGCGACATTATCATTAACAACACCAACAATCACAACCGCAACCACAACCACAGCATTAACAATAGCAATACAAACAGTTGTAGTGGTAGTACAGTGATGTGTAGTGGAGGTAGAGCTGTTATCGATCACTTGAAATCTATTAACGGTGACACATTAGACACGAAACAAAAATCCAGTGTCGATTGTAGATTCGATCATAATACCCAGCTTGAATCAGTGGCCATGGCCAAGAGGTGCTCGCCCCCTCCCTTAAGTGGGAGGGACGTGGAGCCAGTTACGACCTCACACTTGAGGAGATTCGAGTTGGAAATATGAATTCAAAATATATTTTGAAGAAAAGAAAAACAACAACAACAAAAATAAATGTTGCAAAAAAGTACAGATATTTTAGGGTAGAAAAGAAAAGGACGAGATGATGATGATGATGATGAGGAACGTTTTGTACAATATTTCTTTCTCTTTCGCAATTTATGTATTTTCCTTCTCTCTCTATCTTGTGTAAATGTAAAATTCATTAATTGTAGCATATAAATATTTAGTAGTGTTTTGTTTTGTTAACATGAAAAGTTATTAAAATGAATTATTTAAAAAAAATCGTGTCCGGATTGGTGTTTTTATTGCAAATTCCCCCC
>QYTT01079507.1:27822-53527 GCA_006980735.1 Dasypogon diadema
AACCCCCCCCCCCCCCCCATTCATCATTCCTTTTTGGAATCCACATCCCTTCATAAGAAAAAAACGCATTTACGCAATACCCTTTCTGGGCCCCTTAAAAAGCATATCGGTTTTAAGACTTCTTCTGCCGTATATTATTTTCCAGACCTTGGAAAAAAATGGTAATCTGTTGGATAATATGTCAAGGAATCAGGATGGATGGTACAGAACTTTGCAGATAAAATCCTTTATTGTTTTTTTGTATGATTTCTGCAGTGTTGAGTCCAGCATTATCCTGCAGTAATAATGAACGATTTCCATACAAGAGGACAGGTTGCGTCTTTCGTAGTTATTCACAGGCTTTGGGTACTATGGAATTGTAAACCTTAGTCCTTTCTCAAAATCTCATAGTCGATTAATTTATTCCTAGTTCCGGAAAATTGTAAA
Source organism: Dasypogon diadema (assembly GCA_006980735.1). NCBI lineage: Eukaryota > Metazoa > Arthropoda > Insecta > Diptera > Asilidae > Dasypogon > Dasypogon diadema. The sequence goes on from QYTT01079507.1 coordinate 28,249, forward strand.
AAATATCTTCTTTGGACAGAAGTTTTCAGAAACATTACAGGTTGCTCTTCGGGTGGCAATCATTAACACAACCACAAAAAATTATCAATTAGGATCGATTTCTCGATGAAAAACTGGTCCATTCTTTCTGCGCTGAATCAATGACGATCCTGATCTTGTATGGAAACCATTCGACAACGTTAACAACATTTTCAGTTTCATCAGGGATCGTTTATATTTTTGTGAACGCTAGACAGGGGGTAAACTCATATTGCTCCTGTATAATGTTGTAATTAATAACTACGGACATCGTGAAATTGGATCATCTTCAAGGAACTCATCTCTGCATCGAAACTTTTTAAATCAAAACTAATGGACTTCCCTGTAAATTACCCTCTAATTTTTAAACAACTTCTGGTGTATTACAGTCAGGTATATATCGTGCATGCATCATGGAATTTTTCACTCTAGACGATATCGACTTCGAGATGATCACAATTTCTTTTAAGACTGTCTTTTAATTTTCAGAAAATTTAGAAGAAGAACAAGTTCCCAGCTGAGTGTAATGCTACTCGAGTAAATTCTAGAATTTCATATGAGGAGCCTACTTTTAAAAAGCATTAATTCCATTTTTTGCAATTTTATAGGAACTAAGAAAAATTAAGGAAGCAATTAACTTCAGTAATAATAAGTAATTTGGAAACAACGATATTTTCGTACGTTATTGTATGTCCTATCAGTACGATGTGGTTTGTATGGAGGAATTAATCTTAATCTCGCGATATTTTTCCAGATTCAGAAAGGAAACATCGGCGATTTCTATAAAATAAGATCAGTGTCTTCGACTTTTGCACATTCAAATTTCAATGTATCTTTGTGTTGACACAATCAGGTGATACCTACCACCCATAAGCAGATTATTATTACAATAGTAGTATTACAAGTTAGCATTATTTCTATAAATCTATGTTAATATGAACAAAGCAAAAAGAGTTGCACTTTTAGCCAAATATTTTTACTTACTTTTTTGATCGCTCATTTCTTCTTCTTTTCACATACGTTTTTTTCGTATTTTCCATTACAGCACTAATATCACAAACTTTAGCCTCTAAGCACATTTTTCAATCGAAACTATTTACTTAAATAACACTTTTAAACTTAAAAATTACTCACATAATGCTGGGAAAATTGCACTGAAATGACATTTCACTTGACACCACTTCGCATGAACAGCTGATTTGATTTTTAATTCGATCTCATTGCCATCTGGCAGGATTTTTGGTGGAAAACTCATTTTGGTTCATCAAGCACACGGGGAGCGCAGTGGTAGATGGATTACTCCCTAACGTTCATGGCTAAAAATAGCCATTGCAAATAACTCGTTGATATTTTCTATTCAGATGATACCTAGCTATGAAATAATTTATTAATTAGCAGATAATGATTGGCCTTATTAAAGACCTTCGAGAAACCATGCAGGGCAGGTACAGTAACAAGTTCCGATGAGAAATTTAGAACGAACCAAACACCAAGATGCAGCTATGCTGGGGATGAAAACCCAATTAAAAATCAACTAATATACTATTTTATAGGTATATAGGTTTACCTTAAAATGTTCATTAAGTTGAAGAAAGTGTATCTCAAAAGCCTTCAGTAAAAAAGAAAACAGCAATATTGACCCATATTCTTGTTAGGAGGATCGTTAGGGCGAAAATATTAGAAAAATAGAAGTTGGGATAATAAAGTTGAACAAGTGCGTAATGTCATACAAGATTATCCTGATAAACTTCCGATGCATATTATCCAGTCCAACAGATTCAGATTTAATCAATAGCTGTTTTTTTCTTTTTTTTGCGTGTGTGTGTCCTTTGGGTGATAAAAGGACGCGTGGAATACTACCAACCGGATTTAATGGTTTGTTATTAAACATCACCGCAGTATCTGCGCCGGATCTACTCTTTCAGTCAAATTATTGCAGAGGTGATTCTGTTGTTTTCTGGCATTGTAGGCATCCTAATTGCGATAAAGACTCTTGCTGCTTAGAAGATCATCTCTAATACGCCTGTCTTTCCCATTGCATTGGATATGAATAATATTAGGCTTGTTGGGCTTGGATTTGATCCCTTTTGGCTACATTTAACTAACACCTCTAACTCTAAGGCATTTATATAGCTATTGAAGGTTAAAAGATTTTAATTATATGCTGCAAAAGAGCAGAATACACCTCGTTCGAATGAGATGGAACGACCAACTCTGTAAAGGAAATTCTAAGACCTTGAAGGTAGTCAATAGACAAGGAAAAGACAAGATCATCACAGTTGTGTTGTCACCACCAACTAAGAGCTTCATAGCTACGAAATTCCTCTAAACAAGTTATGTAAGGAAGTAACCATAGCTTATAATGAAGATCTAGCCAAAAATAGTAAATATAGGTAAAGGATGAAATATTCTTGAAGTAAAATCTGGTAGACTTCTATGACTTGGACAGAATAAACAACAATAGGATACCTAAGACCTGGAGGGTAATCGTAAAAGTGAAAACCCCTCATATTCTAAAAAAATACAGAACTAGACTAGCGACTAGATCCCACAAGAATCACCGATGTCATTTATTTAAGGTTCATCTATAGGAATCATGTGACTTCCAAGTGATACTATCATTTTGATGACTTAATTTTTGGGGGGGCGTAACTATTTTTCGATATGTGGAATATTAAGCTTCATGGCTGGCTGTTTTATCATTTTTTTAGCTGATCTGCTATTACATCGCCTTAACTTCTATCGGAGATGATCAGCTCCCTGGTGTTAGCGTAGAGCATTAGTCCTTTCTGTTATTTTTTTTGTCATAAAATTATCTACTAAAGGACATGACCGCTGATCTTTCAAATATTCTTCTAAGGATCCTCCACAAGCATAATACAAGACCTATCCAAAGGGCAACACTCTCTTCCCCTTCTTCGATATTCTAACCGGAAACCTTAATAAAATTTTAAGCTTTTTTAACTCATCGGAAAATCAAATTTACTACTTGTCGCCTGTACATAATTGCAAAATGCAATCGAATCCCTGGATAAATGGCATCAAAACTCACGACCTCCTTTCAAAACTATTCAAATAGACAACTTTATGGCACATCATCCAGATAAACCGTCATTACCCGAATAGTAAAGTTCACTTTAAATTAATACCGAAAACGTTTAATTTTTCTTTCTCGCGAATTTTATTGCCATCATAAGAGTAGATTTTACGAACTGACCGATATCTTAGCGGCTTCTACGTGAATATCGAGTCTGCCACATCAGTGATCATAAATTGCAATGGAATCGCATATATGCTTGCCCGAAGGGGGATTCTCAGCGGTCTTATCTTTGTGATTGCAAGAATTTTGCAACTATGTTGCTCGGTAATTGATTCAGTGAAAACTCCCGATCAATACCACACCATTATTTTGCATTTCCTTCTTTCTCGTATTTCTCATGGCCCTACAGTCTCTGGCTGGTCACTGGAAGAAATATGTGCGTGATAATTTGAATCGGTTCTTACCGGACCATTTACGGGACGGCACCATCGAATTTTATTTGATGAATGCCAGTGGACTGGATGGGCGTACCTTACATTCCTTTCGATTAGAAGATTATCTATTTCCATGTCGGAGTACCACTAATTACAGAGTGTGTGCCCCACTAGCGCTCCTCTGGTCCGCACTTAGATGAGTAGACTACTTGTCCGAATTGCTCGGCTGCTTCAATGTTTGTATGGACGTGAACTTGATGTTAATACTAACCTTGCCACCTTTATATCCGAACGTCATAATTTCAAATGATGACTGATTTTGCAGACCATCAGGCAGGGCAGCCTCAAAAGGTGACAGCTGAATGCGAAATTTGTAGCTTCCTACAGTCGGGTCTGGAGTAATTGCAACTTCCGCTGGTTCACACAGTGGCTATCGAAAGTCACCGGAGAATATCTGCTTTCGCCCGGCGGCACAAAGAGCAGCCCCATCTGATAGTCTAATGTTCATTGCTGAACATCACCAAATTAACAATATAATTAGCGAGCAAGAAATTCATTTGAATAATTACAATGGGCTCCGTTCTATCAATTGATAGTAGCAACATGACCGCAACACGAAAGTTCTCACGTGTTCATTTAAATGCAAAGAAATCGGGCACAGGTGCATCTTTGCGCCCAGGGAAAACCTCAGCCCCAACCTCAGAATGCAACAGAGGCAATCGACAAGAAAAACAACGAAAACAAGTGATTTTAATTAAAAACTCAGAAATTGACTAATTGATCTTGCAACGACATGATCCCGGCGATATCGCCTCTTCTTGTATGAATTAAAAATTAACAAGCCCCCGTCAGAAGTGGACAAAGACGATCGGTCGGAATCAGCAAAAACTCCAAGGGCTAATCAATCTGTCGAGATGGCACTAAATAGGCGACAAGCCATCATTGCCGAGGTAATCTTATTCATTACAGGTGATCTGGCCTGGATCAATAACACTAAACTCATGCTGAATCCATCACAATCCGATGTTCAGGATGTAAATTATCACCTCTGAGGGCCGGCGATATGATACCGGACGAACATTGGTTTATTTTCGTGCTTCCACACAAATCGACCAGTATCACGGGGATCGATGCTAATTACACGGCGATCGATCATGAGCACAGATCGAATACGAAATTCAAGGACAAACGTGCGATCGCACGGACATTCTACAGTGGTGATCAAACATACGATCAAGATCACTGAAAGCAATTTTCGACATAAATTCAGTCTGACGCCCCATTCCCATTACACATGACGGCCTCGCATAAAGTACCTCCAGTACCTCCATCCCCAAGGTGGTTTGGACGCGATCGCCAACATAATTTGCTCCATTGATATACTTTATATGAACGAACAAATGCAGCTGTCATCGGATGATCACGACATCGTGTACCGACTACACTTTACCGCAATTTCCAGCAAAACTCCTCTCCTTGTTGTAATTCTTCTGGCCAGGCAGACCCTTTTGTTTGTTGATGGCATCATCATTGGTGGTGGCTCTCTTTCCCTAGTTCGCTAGGTTGGTACTGGTTGCTGATGCTGATGCTGATGCCCCGGATACCCAGCATCCTCGACTCCACAAGTCCTTAGGGTATTCGTCTTCAATTATAATCACAAATGTCTTCAATTATCTGTGTCTCTATTTTCTGAAACGTCCAGTCATGTTAGTCTGTTGCGTATTTAGTTTGAACGTATGAAGATCACTTTCAGTTTTATCTCAATCCATCTTTTGGTCTGGGCCCCGGTACGAATAGATCATGAGAATTTAAGTGTACCAAACAAATCTTGATGCAATGGTCATCAATCTTCAGGTCTGGATGGCACTTGAAATGAGTCAGTTCTTTTCGTTTTCGTTTTGCCATCGTCTCTGCTAAATCACAAAAGATAAACATGGATTTTTTCGCATTATAATTGCTTTAGAAGACATTAAGTGCGACTTAGCATGTTTTTCCATTTTTTAAGTGGTTATAACGTGCTGTTTGCGATTTGTAGTCATTCACTTGATTACAGTGCAAGTGATTTCGGAAAAAATCCAACAGTTGAAAACTACGAAGAGTTTCGACGTAAGTGGAGCAATATACCACCGCATTAGTGCCCCACTCCATTTGTAATACACCCTATTATATATTGCTGTCTACTATAAGCAGAAATAAATTGTAGTTTTTATGAATAATCACTGCTTTTTCGATTATCATTCATAAATTTAGAGAGTCTGGGTGGTCTCGGGAAAAAGTATAGGACATAGAGTCGAACCTTCGGTTATATCATCTGCAAAATATTACTAGAAATCGATAATAGGGAATAGCGGACACACACCAGGTAGAGCGATTGCCTTATGGATCCCATCAATTATTACCAGTACAGTGCCTTTTGCTCATCCCTTCTTTGACTCCAGCGATGATTTTGGTCCGCGTGTTAATTCGAATTATATATTGTCTTTTCAAAACTCCTGTTTCTTGTCTGCGGTTTTCTAGAGGGTTCTATCCTAATCCCTTTTCTATTTATCATGTATATAGACGACTTCTATGATATCAGCGAGGATTGTAGAATTCATCAATACTCTGATGATGTAGAGTTGTATCTTAGTCTTTTTCTTGGATTAGCAGAAGATTGAGTTGATCGTCTGAACTACAATTTTAGGATGGTCCTCATGTGGGTAACCTTTAATGATTCGTTCTTTAACAAAAGCCGCATTTATTTTTGAAGATCCTTCGATGCATGTGGCTTTCTGCCTGTCCTCGTGAATAACTCTGCATTGCTTTTTGTGGGTAAAATCAGTAGTGTTGGGATTCATTGTCAATTCGAGCATGAAATGCTGTGATGATGTAAATTATATGGTAAGTATGATCTTCCGCAGCTTCGGTTATACTCCGCTATTTTTTTGATAACAACTCGTTCGCTTGCTTCCTTTTTTTGCTAACTCCAGTCTGCTGTTTCGACATCTCTATTCGATTTATATGATAGGAGTGAATTTTTGATTGTAAGTACACCACCGACAGGCAAGGCCATACGACCAAGCCACCGCATACAATATTTGCCTGTATTTCGGGTATCCTAAGATTTTCCAAATAGATTCCACTTTACAGGTCCTTACCTGTGAGGTTATAATCCCTATTTCAGATCATAGTCCGATGAACGGAGTGGCAAACCCAGGCTTTGCATTAAAATCATCAACATCCATTATGGCTACTCTTATTGGGTCATAACCTATGAGGGTACTACTGTATTCCGATTTTGAGATTATGAGATTATGAGTCCACTGCATGAGGAAAATTCCACATTTTCCGATACTCAGAGGGTTTCTTTCAAAGCTAACCTTAAGTATCTTGTGGTTCTTTCGTGGACAACCTCTGCAATAATTTAAAAAGAAGTGGCCAAACCGTCTAAGCCTCTATTATGAGCACAAAACGTTTTTGCATGAGAATCAACCCTCTGATTTTCTTCCGATGCCCACGTACACACACAAGGCACATTTTATTTGTTTTGTTTCCAGTGGCAACTTCGTTTTGTTGCCTGTGGCAAGATCTACATTGCTCATTTTTCTAGGTGTGTTTTTTTCCCAAGAGACCCATCTGGTTCGATAGAGAATACATCAACTACATACGTTGATATTGCTTTATTTCTGCTGGACATAAAAAATGTCAGCAAGATTAGCAACTCTCTCAGAAGATCACTCCTTATTTTCTGATGACCATTTTGGGCATTTTCTTTTGCATTGCTATGTCCAAATGTGAACTTTTGTTTGGAGAAAATCCTTCATTCCTGAATCTGGTTTTATCACCTGCTACCTCTTCAGCCCTAAGTACGATGCTCTGGCACTTTTACTTAGGCATATAGGGCTTTAGCGGTTAACGTCTTGGTGTAATATGCGAAAAGTAAAAGTTCTTAGGCAAACTAACAAATAAGTAGAGAATGATTTTATAATAAAATGGCTTAGTTCGGTACTTACCTGGTGCCATCTGTGTGTGAAAATAAAAAGAATCACTGAAGTAACACAACCTAGTTGTGGAAAATAAAAGGTGATCTAAATAATTCCTAAAAATGTTAATCATATGTTGCCCACTACAGACCGAGTAAATTTTTATAAACTTTCCAATTCCTCCTACCAAATTTTCTTCGTTCTAAGCCGAACCGGGTTATTTTTATATGACATACGGTTATTATCTACTCTATTACATGCTAACCGGTATATAATTTAAATGTTCAAAATAAACCACAACAACAACTACCTTCAAAAGAATCTCAATGCAATCAAGCGAGGGAAAGTCACCGCTCATATGCACTTCCGACCAGTCCTTTTTAGTACAGACAACAGTGCGGTGTCATCATATCACCAGGAAGTCTAAAACCGAGAAAGCTAGAAAAATTTATTCCTGGTGTACATTTTCTGTAATTGGCAATTTATTGCCCATCGAATCTTGTTATACCGGACAACCTTGATCAGAATACAAACAAATCTCATCAGATTCACCGCACCGCATCACAGAGTAGGGCGTCAAAGTGGAATTTTGTGTTAGGGAAAATTTTATAATTTTTGATTTAGCGACTGTGAGTCGTCTCTTGAGCCTGAAACTAGAATCACCGGGATTGGAATAGACAGTGCTGGCGGCGGCCGAATTTATGTTTTGCGTGCATATTCCTCCAAACGCAGCATTACATCTAGATGACAGCAGCTGGACCAACTGGATTTTTTGGGGTCGTCAAGATATAGGAAGTTGTTTTCCATTCGTTCGGCCCAAACTGGTTACACACCTCTGGTCATGTTGTGGGACGATTTATACAGATTTAATAGAGCCGATAAATGTGTAGTCGATTACGCGCTAAAGTGGTAACAAATTTGAGGTTAAAGTGACGATAAAACGCAATTAATGACCAGCTTGAGAGATTTTAGCGGACTCTGCCTAGAAAGTGTTTGCAGATTTATTGCGACACGCATAGGTTTCACCGTGGATGTGTCAATTTACGCGTTTAGCTGCCTCTGAATTTTATTAATGGCCTGGAGGTGCAGTTCCGCATTTATCCAGGACATAATTGTGACAGATGCTGCTCTTAAGTGAAATTAGATTTTATATGTACCTCCGACAGGTTGACTTATGGCTTCCTCTTTGAAAGTTTGACCATGGAAAGGAGTGTCGCGAAAATACTGAAGATGTTTCGTGTGTTCGCATTTAACCATTTCTCCGTTGCACTACCAGCACCTGAGCACATGCCAAGAATTACAGTTTGCTCGGTCTGCATCCACCTGAGCCCACCCAACAATACAATTTCCATGTCGACTGTTAAACAATGTCAAGCCGAGAAACCTTGGAAATTGATCAAGGGATTTAATTCAGAATTTCTGTTTCGTGACGTATAGTCAAGTCCCACAATTAAGAGGCCTCTGGCAGTTTTGCTGCTTCAATAATTTCATCTTTCTGGCAGGCTTGATGAAGAGATTGCGTGATTCGCAGCATCCTTTTGACTAGCCGCCTTCGATATAAACGCAATTTGTCTGTTTGCATCTGAATAAGTTTCTGCCCTGATAGGGGTATGGCAGCAAAATAAATTAAAATTTCCGATCGAAGTCTCAAAGGCAGCAACAGTACAGCCCACTGAAGTGTAACTTTGAGAAGAACAATGGTTTCGACTGCGATACCTTCCATAGGTGAAGTTTCAATCTTCGCCTGGTAAATTGAAAAATTGCTTTGATTTGTTTGCTTTACTGTGGCTCTCGACGTCTCTGGAAATTGGTTGCGGGCGAGAAAGGTGGTACTGGTGTACTTAAATCGAGAGCACCACCAAGAAAATTCCATTTTGAAGAACAAAAAAGTGACAATCAAAAGGTACGACCATTCACCATAAATAATAATAATGCCGGCATCCACTTGGAAAGTTTCATTTCTCTTGGATTTATTCTTTGGTCGGGTCGCATTTTCGATGTGCTCGAGAACAAATTAAATTGCCCAGTGTAACCCTAAGGTAAAAGACGTGCCGACCGACATTATAAAAGTTTATAATACCAAACTAATATTGGTTTAAGTTCTACAGATATTTGTGGGCAATTTATTTCTATGGAAAGGCAAATTTAATGGAAAATGTGTCATTTGAAGGCATGACTCTATATCCTGCTCAGATTGCAATACCTTCGTTCTGAGGGGAATTTGTGCAATATGCAATAAGTAAGGTAGCAATCAAATTTACTATAAAAACACTGAATGTTTACTCTTATAGATTTTGTCTTGAGAAAAGGTCAGTTAATTAAGTTACAGCTCCTGCGGACAATTAATCAGTCATGAGTAACAAAAGACTAAAGCGACGAACTCGATTTTTGAATGTACAAAAGGGTGATTGAATGGAAAGTGACATCGGTAACTTAAAATTTCTTTGAGCCTTATAAATGTTACTGGGTATATTATCTTCTCCTCTCATAAGGCTGAAGGATAAGCTTAACCACTTGCGTTAAAAATAAGAAAGATTTTATTTATTCAATAATTGTCTATTAAACATCTCTGAAAGGAATACATCTAAGTGTTTGAAGCATTTACCTCAAGCCAATTTAAACTACATCTATTATCACCGTTCCCATATACCAAGCAACTTGTAAATGGGGGGGAGGGAGGGAATTTAAATGATTATCCTGCAATCAGATTCAATTAATATCCAGAAGATTAAAATAGCTAAGCCAGCAAAAATGTACATCAATAGAAAAATCCGCAAACAATTCCTGTTCATTTCTGGTATGGGCTTCGTACAATTCGACAGGATTCGTACAGGACCCTGCTGAGAAAGATCACTTAAAAATTTCGACCATATATGATTAATTGTGGGATGTGTTGCCTTTGTTGAAGTCGGTATACAAAACAATTCCCATGCCAGGCTAAGGCGCATGCCTGCAGATTTTCTCCTTTGTTGACGTGGGTTAATAATAGGATTGTCCCCTGAGCTTAGGTAATACCTTGAAAATTAAAAAAAAAAAACTTACGCATGTGTTCTGAGGAGGTAAAACTATACGGGAACGATATTGAATCGAAAAATTTCATTCATGTTATCGCAATAAAACAATTATCATCAATTAAAAGTACAACACTGCTTCTATACAATACTAACCGCTGTAAACCATTAGTAATTGCCCTCGTATTTTAGTCTAACTCTACCGAAAAAGATCGTAAAACGTTAAAAGTTCACATCCAAGCGACCGAAACGGGTATAATCAAATCATTCAGGTACCCACGTGTGTCCATATTTAGGTCAAAAAGTGCATTTTAATGTGTTCTCAATTTGACACCTGCTCAGGTCTTTTACTCGACAAAAGTGCGTAGATAGCTACAAATCAGCGGCTCAGATATTCTCTACGAAAATTTCTCCTAGGTCTTCACGCCCAACTAATCGCAGGAGTCTTTTGTGCTTTATCAGCTCTTCCCCTTTCGAAACCCACAGCATAATTCCGTCATAAATTATTCCTATTAATTCAAAAGTGGCGATTTGTCTGACACCGGGACGATGTCACCAGATAAAAATTCAAATTCGATTTTATGCACTTTTTACAATATTCCGTGGAGGGCAGTAAATTTTTATGGATATCTGCATATAACCTGACAAAGGGCAATTTGAATTCAACGATCACCACAAGATATTCAACTTTAATGGCCCGTGGTCAATACCCTGGAAGGACCATTAGAAAACTATCACAATCGGCAATGAAATTCCAATTTAATTTCAATTTGAAATGCAGATCTGCCGGGGAGCCAGCCAGCCCTAGGGTTATATGCGCGAATTAATTGACGACCATTCACCTCTTATCTGATCGTCCATAGTAAGTATGCCCACAGTCATTTGAAGTGATACGCCCGTAAGAATGGGCTGAAAGAAGAAGAAAATAATCTTACGAGTCATCGGAATCCATCCAATTCCAGATGTTTGTTTGACTTGGAAAGAATCAATCAGTCTGGGACCTCTTGTCCAATCCAGCCCAAGCCACGGGAGCTCCACTCAGCTCGAGGCTGTAATTTTGCATTCTTAATCTGACTTTGATGGCCACAGGACCCCATCCAAAAATCTTCTTCGTCTTCGAGATTGAGAAAAATTTAATTTTGCACTGGAGGGCCTACCGACTTGAAGACGTCTTAAACGATTGACCGAAACGAATCCGACCACAAACTCAACAGCACAACACGCCAAATCGCGCATCCGTCTCAAGGTTTCATGGTCACTCGGCATTTTTGTAGATTGTGGTTCCACAGCCAGCCACACTTAATGATCACTTGAGCAAATATACCCGAGTCACAGCTCGAAAACTGATGATGGACGCTCTTAAGATGTTTGATTTGTTAATCCTCTCAACGAATTTTTCGGGGAATTAAATCGGCTGCTTTGTGGTTTCTTTGCTGAGCGCTACTGTTGTGGTGGGAAATGTTGTGTTCTGTTCTAGCGTGGAATGGACAGCGGTGAGAAGCATACTTAAGAATCCATTAAATTGCGGATTATGTGATTAATAGTTGATTGGCAGTTGTAATCTATTTGAATGCTCACGTTTTGGAGGATCGGCCTGGGGGATAATATTCTATGGCATAACAGACTCCATACGGATGATGGGATTTCTGACAATGTCACTTTTTCTGTTAGATTTGTAATGTCTAGCGAAAATGGAATCATTTTAAATGTTTTTTTTTTTCTGCGTTTAGATGTTAGTTGCCACAAATAAATTGGAATTTTGTGATGTATGAAAGATTTATGACTATGCTACTCGAGAATGCGGTTCTAGACAGATAAAATGGTATTAAGTAGGTGTAAGATGGTGCGCTGTTGCGGATGAAAAGTTCAACTTTTAAGAAGAAGATTGAATCTTCGTAACGCAACATTTCATTTTTAAGACGAGCAGCAATAATAGGCGACTCATGAAATCTTAACACCGCTGTAATAAAATACAAACACATAGTTTAAAATATGTAAAGTTCAAGAAAATGATTTATTTCCCTACCCAAACTTTTCATTTTCGTTTCATTTTCATTATTTGCTTTATACAAAAAAGAAGAAATGCACTATAGATTAAAAAAAATAGACTGCTGTAAACACATACAATCTAGAACAGACTCTTCGAAACAAGAAAAAATTGTATACTATGTACTCTAGACTGAAGAAGAACTATGGCAGCTATTGAAAACTAATTTTCTATAAAAATATTATTATCTATTATCCTCTAATAACATTACCCCACCAAGGAGTAGCAAATGCCACATGATCCATTACACACAGCACACATGATCCTCCTATGCGATTTTGTTTATTCAGAGTACATCAAATTCCCAAATGAACTTCGATTTTGTTGAGCCCATCAAACTTGCGGCCCGATTGAACATGTTAAAATTGCTTCACATAAATATCATAATTTTATCTGGTGTTCCGCAAGGAAGCCATTTATTTTTATCAATGATTTATATAGTTGGTGCTTTTTTGCTTTTTGTTATATGTTGATAACCTAAAAATGTTTGCTCCTATTAGGGACATTTCAGAGAGTCTTCTTCTATAGAAGGACCTAAATAAATGTAATTGGTGAGTCGGCAATGATATTGGGTGCAAAATTCTTAGTTTTTACCGACACTACCAGCCTCTATGTAGTTGATGAAATTTTGCTCAAAAAATCACAGGAGACTAGTGATCTTTGGTTTGCATAAAGACTTCTAAAATTCTTATTTTTATTAATTAATGCTAATTCTATGGATTTTAAGGTTTTTTTATTGCTTGCCTTAATAAAAACTATATAGATCGTGTATCGTTGATCCGATCGATTCTTGAGTATGCTTCAAGTATATGGTGCCCCTACACTCAGAACGTAATAGACAGGATGCATGAAAAGACTTTTGACTGTTAGAAAACAATTAGATAGGAGAAAACTAGAACCAACCACAAGGATTAGTGAATCTTGCTACTTTTCCCACCTCCTTGGCTGCTAGTTCACCCAGTGTGCACTTCTTCCCCTAATTTCTTCTTTCTTCGTCTAGCCAGCACTGGACATTCACAGAAAAGGTATTAAATACTTTCAACCTTCTCCTGATCCACACATGTTCTGTAGAAATCATTGAAAGAAACGCCTATACGCTCCGTAAGCCTATCAAACTAGTATTACCTTCTGTAGGACTTTCTTTATCGATTTAATAATAGTCGAAAGAAGCTTACCTGAAACCGAGATAGCTAAGTCTTACAGCTCTAATCCCCTTCGCCTCCAGATAGACTAAAATGAAATTGTCCACCAGCAGCCACAACTTGAACGAGGGCACACTTCCGTGGGGCGTACTTTTACAAATCCATCCCATGTTGTCTATGTCCGCAGATAGAGCCTTGAAGTAGGCCGTTCGAGTCTACTATGGTTAACTTGGTCCAAATCTGAAAAATATACGTTCCAGAACACTTTATAAATGCAATTCTATAAAAAATAACAAATTTCCTACAATCTACAGGTAATTTTATATCCCACAAATTTCGACCACTTCATTTGCATTTTTGGTCTAAATTACTACTCTGCTATTTAACTGGTAAATTTTTAAACCCACTTCTTCTCCATCTATAAATCTCCTCCTAGTTTCACATCAGGTCATTACTCTTAGCACCGACTACTCAACTCTACAAGACAAACAATAAATTAATAAAAATTTCACTGCAAAACAGTTTACGACTGTCGTAAATTTATTGGTCTAACCTTCCTTGATCACAGCAATCAGATAATTAGAGTAAAATCGAAAGTGCACAATTTAATTCCCTGAGATATAAAATCCCAAGCTTCAAGCTGCAAGCTGGCCAGATCGCCACACTACTATAAAAGTTGGAAAGTAAATGTGTGTCCAGAGACCAGACCAGATCAGACCAGACCAGACCAGGCAATCTTTTACACTTAATGATCCCTAAAATGGCATCAAGCGGTGCGAGTAATTCTGTTTTAAAATCAGCAAAGGCGGCAGTCTATTCTCCACGTGTTCCGTCATCTTAGTGGGATCTGTTGAATTTTTAAATGGGCCGGGTATTAGACACACTTTTAGATCTAAATGGTGGACAATACCACCGTAGTGATCTCTTCCTTTCCGCCAGAAACGATTCCAAACCAATTGACAGGGGCTATAAATTCATCTGGTGAAGTATTTTGATTGGGAGATTTATCTGCGTACACGGGGTCGGATGTAATGCAATTCCACAAATATGGCAAAGTAGAAAGTCGCCAGGAATAGTATATGTACGTAGTTAACTGGTAACTGGTGTCTGAACCAGGTACCTCGAAAAACTTGATTTTTACACGACTGGGCAAGGGTTTTCTGTTCTTCTCTGCCGCAGCAATGCTGACTTTTATTGTCTTATCATATTTCCCGATACAAATTAAATTTATCGTTCATAATGCGAAATTTATAGGACCGCTAAATACCGCTAACGGCTATAAACCTGGTTAACCTTTCCTGCAATGGCTCAAGTACTGGAGGTGAGAATTCATTCGAGCACACATCGCTGTTGTTGGCAGATTATGTTGTGCTGGGGATTCATGCGATGGCATGGCATTTCTGTTGGGATCAGACCGTTCACTTATTTAATTTGGGTCTCCGGGGGACGTGCAAATATCCCAAAAATTTCATCAGTGGGTTACGCAGAAGGTGAATTTCTGCACATCGGAGTTGTGGATGTTGGGTGCTATGCTGTTACCGCATTCAATGAGATCGAAAACTGGGCACTTGCCATGTCGTGAAAAGATTCACTTTCGATCTTTTCTTGTGCTTCTTCGTAGTGAATTTTGTTTTTTGTTTTTTTTTTTAACTCCTTCGGTACCCATCTCAAAGATTTAATGTGGATGGTCACATTTTAAGTTCCCAACGAGATGTAGAGGACGTGATATATCAAGACTTCGTGCAATATGAGATTGGTATGAGCTGGAGGGGTCAGATACAGATAGGAAGTTAAATTGCTTCTGTCGTCTATAACAGTGGGGAAAAGTAAAAGTCAATGAAAAATTGTTTTCTAGTAAAAAAAAAATACGTCACTTACAAACTGTAAGAAAAATCGAATAAAATGGAATGCTTGATTGTGATGCCAATTAAGATTCTTCTTATGTTTCTTAACTGATCTATTATATAATAAAAGCTTATTGGTTCAACAAGTGCTCAATTTTTCTAAAAGCTGGAAGCATTTATCTTCAATATACAGTGGAATCTTCTACGGTTTCCCCTGGTCCCTGGTCCCCATCCCCAGGATTGTTCCAATAAAAACGGTGTCCTTTCTTAAATTAAAATTGTATGCAAAACACATAATCCATGTTCTTAAGTTTTCTGGAAACGTATCAATTTATATTTATATTTAAGAAGTCATCTTACTTGGTTCAAAAAACATCCTGCAAGGTATAAACAATTTATTGTGAAACTCCTTTGGGATCTTTGGTCCTTCGAACCGGATACGAACCAATGACTTATGGATCTACAATCGCACGGTATAATTGTGGTTCCATGGTCGAGTTCCGGCTAGTGCAATGAATTTTTCCCTCACGTAATAATTTCCGAATCCAAAATGTTTATAATCAAAGAAAACAATGTTCAGGAGCCAACAGAAAAATTTTTGTTAGATGACTTGATCTTTGGAAGCTAAATTTGTCGAAATGGTATCAATTACCGACCAGCACGTCTTCTTCCAATACCCTGATTGATTACCTCAAAATTCTGACTAATTGTACTCAAGATTCCACTGAAGGAGGATTGGGAACCTTTTTCCTCTAATTACTGTACAGACGGATCCAAAATTAGGGAAGACGTTGGGGTGGGTATCCTCTGCGTAGACCTGGAAATGTAAATGACACTAGCCTCGAAAAGTTTCACGGCTTTGGACAGAGGTCAAAGCTTTCCAGGAGATACCTTCGAAACCTGCATTCTCAGGGACGGGCTGTAAATTGCAATCTGCATGGACATTGAGGCTCTCAGACTACCAAAGCTTTAAGGAAACCCCTTGTTACCTCTAAGATAGTAAGAGACCTGCAAATGTGTACCTACGCAATGATCTAACCCAAATTATTGAGTATTAGTTGCGATAACGACAAAAGAATTGTGAGGACTACCAAATTCCAACTTAATATCAAAACTTCTCCTATTACATAAGTCGTCATAAGAATGCTGGTCTCCTTTCTTTCAGGACATAACTTCGTGAAGGCATACCAACAAGCAATCGACCTCTCAAGGGATAGGGGTTGCGGGGAGGAGACTGCGAAAAATTTCTTATACCAGTGTTCGTTACATTCGGCAATAAATTACAGGTACCTGGATAACTACTTTCTTAATGAACTGCACGATCTGGACGAAAAGTAGTGAGAGCTCATCCTGGGTTTCACCAGGTCGACTCGACTCCTTGACCGCTGACAGTATCCGTTCCCATTTTCCGAATAGATTAACAAGGGGCCTAGCAATGGCTTGTGAGGCATACCTACATGTCGTTCGAAATTTTCTTTTGCCTCACTCAACTGCAAAATGCCCAGCTTACCTGAACTCCCCGTGGAACGATGATTACCGTATTTTTATTTTTGGCACTTTTCTCTTCAAACGAAAGGATATAGCAGTAATTGCAACAAATAGAAGGTCGTCCAAAGTGAGTGAAACAGAAATGAATCTGTGTCGGAAACGGAACTTTACGCAGAATTAATTGGAATCTTAATCTGAGGATCAGAAGAATATTTGCTTGAAAAAGGCATAATAGATGTTCTCTCTGGATCCATCTCGTTAATGATATCGTCGAGGGTATTGAGTTTCATTATAGAGATTATGCCCGCGGACACTAAGGGACACTATGGTAGACTTCTATCCTCTGCGATTAGGTGTCTCGCAACGTGTATGGAACTTACAACTTTTCCCACAATTCTCGGGGTTTCCTCCTATAGTTCAAATATCTCACCAGATTCAAGTTTCTTGCAATACCTTCAACAATTACTATTTTCGGACCATATCAATTTATCGTTTTATTAGACGCAACCTGCACAGCCTCCACTTAAATTAAACATTTCAAAACCCGGTGCGGACCCTGACCCTGAGCTAAATTGATCCATTTAAAAGGAGTTCATTGATTAAGTAAGAAACTTAATTAAAGCTCCACCAAAAGTGGGAAAAAAACTCCTAGACACATGGAGTAAAAGGAAATGACCTGATGATCACTTTAAACACGACAATGGACCAAGTCTCAAGGCATGAGTAAATATTTACTTGAATACCATAGAGAAATTGTTTTCATAGATAATTCCCATCGCGCCATCCACAGCGATGCTGAGCACCAAGCCTGAAATACATTTGCCTGGTATTTGATTCTTTTTAATCGATTCGGCACGGTGTCGACTTTCAATTTCCTTAGATTTCACAGTTTTCATTTTCTTTTGTTGGCCCATTACAAAGGATTTCCAACATTTGCATTTATTTCGATAGAAATTAACTAAGAGAGTGAAATTTTGGATTAGTCGCGGTC
Organism: Dasypogon diadema; assembly: GCA_006980735.1. Classification (NCBI taxonomy): domain Eukaryota; kingdom Metazoa; phylum Arthropoda; class Insecta; order Diptera; family Asilidae; genus Dasypogon; species Dasypogon diadema. Next base: position 46,226 of record QYTT01079507.1, read on the forward strand.
CACTCGCGGTGTGATCCTATCAACTACCCAATCCAAGTACTTGCGATAATACCGCCGAACCCCGGAATGATGCCATATCATGTGGTGTTTGTCTTCCGTAGAGTTCAGTGTACTATTAGTTGGGCACGTAAGAATGTGATTCAATGGCAAAAGGTGGAATAATCGAAAAAATCAAGGAAAGACAGGAAAATACGATCGAAATCCCTCTTAGTCTCAAGCAAAACTCTTCCTCTTCGGTGGATGTAACAGATTTCTCCAAATGCAATAAACTCCGGCTTCGCCTAAGGTAGTAAGCAACAGTTGGTCAACCGCCCAGTTGAGTTGGGTCCGATTGGGGTCTAACAATTCCGAGGAGATAATTAAATTTTAATGGCCCTTTCGAATCATTTAGCGGAGCATGTTATTATTGTATTTAACCGGTTCTGGACCTTCTCGAGGTCACTGGTTTCGGCTCTTATCTGCTACCTCATGCACTTCCCGGCTGCACATAGTACACTGCTAGATCAAAGCACTATAACTCTACAAGAGCCTGAACAGTATCCAATTTTAGTGCAAGATGCTAGAGAGATGAAGGGAGTGCAACATGCCTGCATCTAATTAAAATAAAATTAGATACAAGCCGGCCTGGCTTTGTCCGGAGATCTCGAAATAAATTGAAGACATCTCTAGGGACCAGTAATCTCGCCTAGACTTCAACTGATAGATGTGCGCTGTAGGCTGAAATCGATGGACCATAGAGATTCAAGTGGAATAAAAAACAGAAATACTAGAAGGAGAGGATGGTGCGTCTGTCAAGCTGATAAAGGTCGCCCTGTGTAATGAGGGTTTACAGTGAGCGATAATTTAGGGGTTCTTCTCGTACCCTTGCGTTGTGTAATAATTTCGTGTCTGTGGTCCCCTCATTAGATTTGATTTGTGGTTTTGATAGGCTACATGAAGATTTTGTGATTTCCGGATTCCTTTTTGATTAGACACGTTCATCAGACCTTCGTCACATTGACAGGGAAATTATTCTAAAGGCGGGTATTTCTAGTAAAGATACCTTCCAAGAATAGTCAGATCAAAAGAAAGGGATACCAAAGATCTTGCTGCCCGCTTAATAAAACCAGTCACGATCTTGAGGAAATGCTGCGTTAACAACTGTTACGAATTATCAGTAAAAGTTTTACTTTCATTAGACTCTTGACAGTGGCATGAAAAATTGGTCTCAAGCGAATTACAAGTTCTTCCTCAGGCTACCCACATTAACTACGCACAGACCAGAGATAAACAAAGATAAACAATTAAAAAGCGCACCGCCGTAGGGCGCTCGATTGGAATGAAATTTCTTCCACAGAAAATGTTGTTCAAGTGTCACTTAACATGCCCTGAAATTGGTCTTTGCGTTCGCCTGCGTCCCAACTCTGCATGGGGTAAAAAATGTTGACGGTACGATGCGCCTCATGACTTGCTGTATGCAAATGTGATCTTAGCATAATTTCGAATTGGACAAACCAACCAACGAAAAAAAAATTGAAAGGCTGCCAATCCTTGTTTCGTAAGGTGCTGTGAGCGATTCTGAATTATGTCAGTTTTTTTTTCGGATGGGATGAAATATGTGTTGCAGTTCAGATAACTGAGGGCACTTTCTTCGAGAAATGTAAATTTACCGGTGAAGGCTGAGGCTAAATTTGATTGCAGATGATGGGATAAGAGTCAAGGTAAGACTTTTCAAACTTAATAATGTGCTTCCTGTCAGCATCTGTCTGTTAAAATTGCTCTGGGGCCATCAACTTTAAATGAAAACACAAAAAAGAGTAGGCTTTTAACATCAAATGGTAGATGACGCCTGTCTTGTTGTATGTTTTAATTTGTACATAGTAGATGGCGTTAGCATTTTTTTTTGTTTCAACAATTATGGGCTTTGTACGCTAATGAATGTGTAACTTTGTCATTTTAACGAACAGAAATAATTTTACAATTTAAATAATACTTGAGATTACCTACATACCTCTAAAACGGAATATAGTGCAAGCGTGTGTAAAATGTGAAGGCACAGTTGGGGTAGTGGAAGGAAAGTGACGTTTCGTTATCCACGTACTACCGTAGGTGGTAAGGAATTGAGTAGATCAGCACAGGTTCTAAGCAGACATAATTGAAATTCTGAAATCTGGTCAATCGGATGGTTTGGGACGGCATGAGGTACCAACAGTTCTAAGTTCTGGCTTACATACATTTTATTACATTTCCTCATGCGAATTCTAAGCTCAGAGAAAATTTCAAAAGCTTGTTTCAGCGGAATTTTAGTTTGAAGCTCTGTATCTGTAGTCGATACAAGCAACTGGACTTCATTTAGATCTAGACTTTCACAATCAAACCAAACTAATATCAGGCATCTGCGCTGGAGTTAGTTTAATTAAGAATATATGTAATAATAATAAACAGGGGCAGAACTTGTGTACTATAGACTCCATCTGGTATCGAAAAGAAGTCTTCTAGGATATCATCAAATTAAGCGATAAAAACAAAAGTCGTTTATAAGTTATTCACACCCGACCCAGTTTTTCCGAAGCCACACTTCTACCCTCTAGTAAGGGTTCAAATAAAGCTAATGCGGTTTCCAGGAACGAAAACCAATTCGAATAAATTTTAATGTTCCAATTTAATCCGCAACTGTATTCGCAAAGAACAGTCCCCATAAAAACCAAACCAATTTCACAAAAAACCCGAAGATCTATAAAAAGTTATTAAATTTTAACCTTAAATCTGCTACTCGGTCACAACTACCACCAATAACAACGAATCGAACATCACGATCTTCACTAAATTATCAATCATCGATTGTAGTTATAGTTGATCCAGTAACAATCTCCACCTTAATCTGATCGTTGTCTTTTATGGGAAGTCTCACTCCCGGCGTATGCTGATGAAACGCTTAAAGATGTACCCACCAGCATCCCAAGTAGCAGAGCCAGACAATCTGTAGCCCAAATGGAATTTATTTCACTGAATTAAGTTCGGATCGTAAGACTTCACCGGGTATGGCAGAGATGCCCGTGAACTATGAGATCATCTCGATGGCCGATTATGTAATATTTGAACCAAATCTGCCGATTGCGTGATGATTGATTTGCTATGATTGTGACATTTTTGAAGATATTTTTTCCATTATTAACAAAATTAGTGATTTTTGATGTTTTAAAAGGAGAAATGGGGCAGAAGTTATTGATAAAAATTAGGAGTGAAACATGTCTTCAACTTGAATAGATAATATTGATTAATAATAGGTCCAGTAAGGGTCATAGTCGTTGACGATGAACTCTTCTTAGGACAACACACTTATGTATGTGGTTTCATTTGAATATAAAAATCCTGTTTGATATTATTCTCCTTGGCCCCTTGGAAAGTCTTATGCATTCGCAAAGGAGATGATCTTTAGTATTAGTACTTTGGGGCCTATTTGAGTTATCACAACCACTGGCTATGGTGACCCTCAAAGATTTTGAACACTTTTACATTCGCCAGTTGGCGGGCTCTTAGACTGTTTTTATGTCTCCTTATATTTACGTTCGGGTCGTGGGATTTCTCTAACCATCATTCAAAACGTTACCGTAGTCAGTAATGGTTGCCTTCATTCTTCCACCCCCCCGACCAGTTACCTACAGTTGCCGCCACCATTCCACGTTTAGAGCGGTGAACGACTTTTTCGTCCTAGTGTTTGTGTAGTTTACCCTGAAATTTCCTATAAATCAGTCCAGAAATTTGTGACGATCCTTAATTGTGGGCATCGGTTTGAGTTACACCCTCAGTGATCTCCTTCATGTTAATCTCTTATAGTTTTCTATGTAGAAGGCTTTTTACACTTTTATGACTTGGCACAACCAACACACCTCTCAGGCTGAATATAACAGTAGATAACCGGAAGCTGACCATACATGAAACACCGCTCACGTTTATAAAACGTAGCAAAAAGGGATGCTAGTAAGTAGTAAACTACTTTACCAGTGTTTTTATCAGAAATAACCCAAGAATCTTGTTGGAAACCTAATGTGATTCATGTGCACTGAAGCAGATATACTTTCAAAGTGCTCACATGAACTACAGTTCCCGTTAGAAATTAAGACTTTATCTGATAATTTTTCCAAGTCACCTATACTAGTTAATAAAGTGGCTTTAGACTCAATAAATTTTCTTAAATCCTGATAAAACACAGTGCGGCCACTTAGGCGAAGAAGGTCATCCAACTCCTTGATCACCCTTTTCGCCGTTAGACACTAGTTTTCACCCAATTAAACACTTCTCGGACATAATGCATATGAAGGCATTAAAACGCAATCAAAACAAATTGAATCTATTGCCGCACCATTAAGTCCCTAGACAACGTTTTCATATGATCCACTTGGCCAAACTAGCGGATCAATATAATTACGGCAGGCGAACTGCAACTGGGGCAAACTCATTGCATCCAATCAAAGATTTCACCGCCTAAATTGCAGAGTGTGGTAGCGCAGCAGCCTTGCATGCACCAGTTATGAGTGGCCGCATAGTGCGGCCATCCGCAGATCTAAATCAACTGACAATTAAACGATGAAATGTTCTCGAAATTTTAATTAAAATCTTTTCATTCGGAGATCACATGTTTACGGTTCTGGCTGCAGGTCTGCATCTGTAATCTGCACTTGTGCCGCACGGTGCATTCCTCGTGCAGTGCACTCGGATGCAATTAGCTCAAAGAGAGTGCAATAACGCGATTTTAGTGCTCACCTCCGAAGTGAGTACTCGTGCGTAAACTTATCAACGGCCGGGGCAATGGCCTGAATGGCAGTGCTGCGTCGGTTGCGTCATTTTTTTTCCGATTTTCCTGGATATCTGTGAACGACCAGTTAGAGGTGTACGCGCTGCACACGCCAAGGTACACTTTCTTGCCACAAGTGCATTGGTGCGCACATGTCATGCCATAAAATTATCATTTTATGCGATAGACAGACATTGGGCACGGGGCTAATTCAAAGGTGAGGGGGCAACTATGCTTTTAGGCCACATAGAGTGCTGGACTGCTGGTACTGGCGGAGCTGGCCGCGGCCGGGCACCAGCAGAAGCGGCACCATCAACAGCAGCAGGAGCAGGAGCAGCAGCAGCAGCAGCAGCAGCACCATCGGTATATAAAATTTGCCCTACAGGCTGCAATTGAGAGCGTTTGAAAGCGATTATCATGTGTCCAAGCCAGTTTTCTCTCCTGTTGTAAATAATTGGCCAAGATTGATGGTAATTTGTGATCAACGGCAATTTATATGTTTCACTTCCAGGTACAACATCTAAGACATGTTCGGCCTGATCAATGGCCTGACAGGAAGTGTTAAGGGTGATTAACTTATACCTGGAATGGATCGGATTTTATATGGGATAATCATGTGATCCTCTACGTGATATTATGTTGTGGGCAGGCGATTGACTATAATGCAGAGGTTGCTTTAAAAATTGTGTTAATATTAAGACAATATCAGGAATATGTGAGGGAATCTAGATCTAAATCACTATTTCACCGTTTACTGTTGTAATAAGATGGTCCGATAAGGAACACTGCAAATTCCATTAAGGTAATGCATCTACCCACTCTTTGTGAGAAGGAACAATACTCACATACGGATGTTTGATTGAACCACAAGAATCGATCCCAGTATGGTTTATTGGCCAGCAGTTCATAGGAATGAGCCCAACTTACGCCTATGCTAGTCCGAAAACGTCTCCACCTGGACGATCTTTTATACAATCCTAAATTCTTTCAGCAACGAGGCTAAGTAATTTACAATGACAACTTGATAAACTTTCTGCATTCTAAGACTTCCTACCCTTGTGCACAGAAAATGATTTTGCAATCGCGCAATTGTTATACATGAGTCCCCTGAGCTGGGAAAGAAGATAGCATGTTCCATTGCGTTGGGAATTTCGACGTTGTGATACTATGATTGACGATGTGGGTTAATACACTCAAAATGTCTTACTTAGTTGATTCTCTCCAGAACTCCTGTTCAACCAGCAATAACAGGAGAATTCTTCTCTGGCCTTCTTCCTTAGGCCTCCAGAAGACTCTTTAAATGAGTTAGAAAAGCTAGCCCAGAACAGAAGCGAAACAGTTTTGCGTGGAAATTTAGAAACACTATAAAATACTAGTTAAGAAATACGAAAGATAGGCAAAGGTAGAGGCGACAGATGGCTTCCTCGAATCAACAACATCTAGTGGACCATATGCAGAATGACGAGAAATAATATACGCCAATCGATTTTTTGAAGTGTTCTGATCAACGTTTGTTTCCAGACCGCTCTCAAAAGTAACTGCTTCCCGCTCATTTTAGTGGACTCATCTATTTCGCTTTAATGACTTATTTACGATGAAAGATCTCTTCAAAAAAAAGTTAATTATTTCATCCGATATTTTTTTGATCTTCCACCTTTCAAAACCTTTGGACTAACATTCCAAAATCAAACCTCTTGGAAAAATGATGAAGGTGACCTTTGCAATCAAGCTTAGAAGGGATAATACAAATCAAAATCTGGATAAACTCAACTTCGTTGTTGTTGTTGGTTTTCGAAGGTAGCCGCGTATAGCCTTAAAATGGTAGAGTTATTAAAATCGAGTGCAGAATATAACCGAAATATAACCGAAGATTGGCGATAATTGAAGCGCTTTGTACTGAACGTTCTTCTTTTAAAATAATTCGCTCCTTCGCAGACTCCAAATCGATCATGTGGGGCATTGCAGCCAAATATATGTCTGCGGAGAAGTCAGAAAAATGCTCTTCCAACTCATCGGGGAAAAGCCAAGCCCTACATGATAAAGGTACGATAGATGCTGTCTAAACTTCCGAAATCCGGAGATTTCCTCGCTGAGTGGAACCTAAGTTGGCGATATATTAAAAATTAGGTCACCTATCACAGTGTAGATCTCGTATTGCCATCTCAACCAGGTCTATCTTGAAGAACTCTTAGGTCTTTGGTGGTAGCCAACGAATGGATCTTGCATTATATTAAACGTTCGAGATTCCCAATTCCCAATAGAGTTGCTTTCATTCAATATGGTAAACTTAGATAGCTTGAGCCTAGTTAAAGGACATTTTATAGAGGTTCCCCAAAGTTTAAATACCATTTGGTCAAACAGCCCTTGGTGCATGCCAATCCACAGTGAAATGGAGCTCGGTTTCCTATCAAAGGCGGATAGGATAGGATCGAGTCAAGGGCGGATACTTTATTTGCGAAATCGAACCCTTGAAATAATTATTTGATAATAGGGTGAGAATAGCTCTATCCGGAATGCCAAGGTCTCTC
>QYTT01079507.1:53547-63626 GCA_006980735.1 Dasypogon diadema
CCAGAACTCCTGTTCAACCAGCAATAACAGGAGAATTCTTCTCTGGCCTTCTTCCTTAGGCCTCCAGAAGACTCTTTAAATGAGTTAGAAAAGCTAGCCCAGAACAGAAGAGAAACAGTTTTGCGTGGAAACACTATAAAATACTAGTTAAGAAATACGAAAGATAGACAAAGGTAGAGAGACAGATGGCTTCCTCGAATCAACAAAGCAAACTAACATACAATAGCAAAGGAAAGAGAAGATCTAGTGGACCATATGCAGAATGACGAGAAATAATATACGCCAATCGATTTTTTGAAGTGTTCTGATCAACGTTTGTTTCCAGACCGCTCTCAAAAGTAACTGCTTCCCGCTCATTTTAGTGGACTCATCTATTTCGCTTTAATGACTTATTTACGATGAAAGATCTCTTCAAAAAAAAGTTAATTAAAGGACATTTTATAGAGGTTCCCCAAAGTTTAAATACCATTTGGTCAAACAGCCCTTGGTGCATGCCAATCCACAGTGAAATGGAGCTCGGTTTCCTATCAAAGGCGGATAGGATAGGATCGAGTCAGGGGCGGATACTTTATTTGCGAAATCGAACCCTTGAAATAATTATTTGATAATAGGGTGAGAATAGCTCTATCCGGAATGCCAAGGTCTCTCCATGTCGAGCCCACGCTTTTTAATTCCAGCATCCATGCTTTTAACCCAAATCGTCACCACTTAGAGGGAGCTCAAACACTCTACCAAGGCCAGGAATAGATATTAGAAAATATTTTGGGGAAAACAATCAACAATTGGCCTGCTCGAAATGAATATTTAAAGCATACCTTTACTTGCATGCATGATACTATCCTCTGTAGAGAATACATTCCGTCATCGATGACGTGAATTTGTAAACCTTTTCAGCGTCTAAATTTATGAGGTGTTCACTTTTTTTACTTTTTCCTAAGAAATTAATAAAAGCCATAATAGCCGTATTATCTTCGAAAATTACACAGAAATAAAATTTGACACGATAAAATATCTCCGTGATCCGTAACTTTCATGCGATAAAAGAGCACGTGTGCTTTTCAAAAGACTTTTTCTAAGAACAAAAAGTAAAAAATAAATAAAAATAAAAACGGAAAAAAAGCGAACAACTTTACGTAAGGTGAGGTGGTGAACCCCTCATTTTGGTAAGGTCAGTGCGCTGCCAAGAGTTGTCCAAAGATCACGTAACCTGACGGAAGATAATTTGGCACTCATCACTACCAAATGGCCTGTCCGTGTCCGTGTAGCTCTTGTTTGAAGTTGACTGTCACGGGAGGCCAACGCACTTGTCAGACGTGTTTCATATTTTAATTTGACATTTATATCCGCATTATCACTTCAAAGATCACTTATGAGGCAACCGGGCGGCCAGCCATTTAGCCAACAGCCACGACTAGAGGACCAACTCCATGGGGCGTATTTCATGTACGATCTACGCAAAGGAGACTTTTTACATCTTCTTAACGTGGAAGTAGATGGTGTGCTTAGAACTTCTGCCTACGCCTGTTAGTGTCCAAAGATGGGTAGTTACGAAGGGGGAAAGTGGCTGCACTGTCCATAAATTTTCTTTCTGGCTTTCTGCGAGTTCCTTATGCCTTTAATGTCCGAGATGTGTTGAGATGGTGTTCCAGTTGCCGGAAGTCGTGTGTTTTATGATTTTTTAGATTTTGTTGCTGAATAAATCGCTTTAATGGCCGTTGTAAGGAGCCTGCTTCTACTAGGTTTCGTAATTTGTGCAGTTGGGTAATTTGTTGCGATTTTAATGGTCGGAGTCGGAGGTCTATTTCCCTCCGCTTGTGTGAAAACGAATTTGTCCGGGCCACTTTTGTTTTCTATCGGGAACGAGATCGAGGCGAATTAAGCAATTTTTCAATTTCCAACAGAAGAATGACACGCGATTTCTTTTTTCGCAGATTCATTCCAGATAAGATCCGAAATTTGTGAGATTTCGTGTCATAATTTCCAAGCAAATAGCATCATTGCGTCCGTCGTGGGGCACAATAATTTTTTTAAGACGGGCCACGGGCGTATACTTCTAAAGGTGTTATGAAGCAAAACGAATACCTTGCACGAGGTGGAACAGGATAAAAGAGTCGCCGCAACAACCAGAAAATTATTGAGCAATGACCAAGTACGGACAGAAGTCTCGTGTCGTCCTCACCTTGCACGGTGTCTAGTGTTGGAGCAAATGCTATGAGCTGGCGGATGATTGTCTGATTATGTGAGATGATGGGACGTCGTTAGCCAAGAATTATTTCATTTGAAAAGGATGCTGTCCTCCATTAGGCCGAGATGTTTTTAACGATTCATGGGATGAAGTTATCAACTTTTATGAGAGGAATAAGTGTATTTACGTGAATCACATCGGGCAATTGGTCTCTACCTTGCAAACTGCCCTATAGATACGAAATTATCGAAATCTCTGCCATTGAATTTGATTGGATTCATTTATCTGAGGGATTTGTAGTGACCAGTTGTGGCGTATACAAGTGGCCGATCGTTTGAACTGGAAGGTAATTCAAACGAGGAAAACTTGATGGGAACTTCTTTATTGCGATTGTGTGCAGCTCTTGCCGGTTTCAGGAGCAATAATAATTGCAGTAATTGGTCATAATTTTAGAGCACACTTGCTTCAAAGATGGTATACAAAAAGGGGTGAAGAATTATGCGCCATGAAAGGTCTTATTGGTTGCCATAAGTTCCAATTGTTATTTTATTGGAAAATCTGTGAATACTAATGAGAGAAGTTTGAAATGGAAGTTCAGTTTTCTGTATCAATTTTTTTTTGTAGGAACTCATGTCTTCCAGTTAGTAGACACATCAGAGGAGTGTCCTAGGAATATTCTGTCTGGTATCACTTGCAGAATGCATTGTGTCAAGAGTTATCCAAAATCTGAACAACTTACAGCCAAGAGTCCCACAGCTGATCGTTTTGATCCCTCTGTTTGCAAGTTAGAAAAAATTATATCGCCGATGGAAGACACTTTTTCAAAAAGAAGGAAAGTAAAACCAGTGTTTTCTATACCCAGATACACGCATACGTCTAGCATTTGTGGACTTCTGCCTACCTGGGGATATGAATTCGGGGGAAATTCATGCCACCCTTCGGAGATCTTTAAATGTAATTTTTAACGTTGCTCTCGAGGACGCTGGAGAGGTGATACCTGCCCATTTCTCCTAGTCTGGGTTGAGAAAAAACCACTATTGGGCTGAATGTGAATAGACTACCATCCTTTGTTTTTCTCAAAAAATGCAAGCCACTAGTAGGGTATTGTATGAGAACTAAATAAATAAAAATAAAGGCTTGATGCCTATTATGTACTTTTATGCTTTCTTTTCTAGCTGAAGCTTATTTTACAGGATGTCCGTTAACATATAGGCTTCATCATATAAAAAAAACAATAACAGAATTTTTTATTCCAAAACAGAAATGACATAGCGCTATCTAAATGTGAGAATGTGGACTTTGGAACAGATTGATCTTTCGCCCACCTATCTCCTGCTTGGTGTCTTGTCCTCAATTTCTCACATCTCTTTAATATACGTAATTTGTTTAACAGTCCTACCTTTTTTCAACAATTCCAACCGTGTATTAATTTTTCAGCTGTCGAATTACCAAAATTCTTCATTAATCGTTATAAAATTTTCCTCGTCACCATATTAGCAGCTTTTTACCCGAAAATTTCTCCCGATGAATACCAACAAGGAATCTTGCAACAAAACAAGAAGAGAATAATTTGCTGAAGAAAAGAAGTGTTTAATTTCGGTGCTCACGTGTCACTGTCCACCTAGTACCCATTCACTAAGGAAACATTTCAAAATGTGTTCAAGTATGCACCGTTTTTCTGGCAATTTATGCAGAAGAACGAAAAAAAAAGAAAAACAAAAAAATGGTTCCTGCAAAGTATGGAACCTGTTGGTAAAATTATGTCCAAAAATTCTTGCTACAAATTTTGTTCCGGGTTTTGTTTTTATTTGTTTTTGTTGCGTTGGAACTTTTTACATGTTTGGTTAGCGCAGCCCCAGGGGCTTTGCGGCTTTTATCTTGGATAGGTATTTTTTGTCGGCCGCCCTTGAATGCGCAACTCTTATGAATGCTTCATGAATTTAAGAAATTTTGATTGTAAGGAATTCTCTTCCTGATGGAACAACAGCCCAAATTTGTTGATTGTTAACCGTTTGCTGGACTGGTGCTTTTTACAGATCCCTAAGTGGTTACGCTTGTTCCTCTGTCGATCAAATGTTATCAGCAGTGGTCATTTCTGATGTGGTGCAGGAATAAATTGAAATTCTCAATTTCGGGTTTATTTTCTTGTTGCTGTTGTTCAAGAACGCAAGGGGGAGTCGTCGATAAAAGTTCTTTTGGGAGTGCTTAATGCGTCCTCCAGGATTATTACTTTTGCCATCATTAATCAATCATAATAAATGCCAGTGGAGGCTAATACCTGTGCTGTGCACTGTGGTCGCGAAACTAATTCCGAAAACCCATTAAAGTGCATTTTCTTAAGCACTGTAATATATCTCAGCGATGACCTTAACAAGATACGAATTTATATTTGGCAGTAATCATTTGGTTTTAAGACCGTGAGGGATGGGTTTTAGGAGAAAACCCCTATCACTCTTCGGCTTAATCAATCCTTATAAAACGTTAGTTGTGTAGGCCTTAATTAAAGTTTCATGACAGGTTTTGGAGCAGGTTTTTGGAGATATATCCAAGAATAGAACTCTGGTCCATCATAAGTATCGCTTCCAAGCAATTTTTCCCAAGAATACAAAACAAACAAGATTCACAATTGCCTCGCTGCACCTTTACTCAAAATGCTCCACAACCCAAGAAATATTCAGGTCACTTTGATTAATTGTTGGTAATTTGAGGCGAATAAAACAAAGCATTTCAAAAATAAATCGCCACCCATTACAATCAATCATTTCGATATCTCGATACGTTCGATGTAAGATATCCAGATCCATTAAGCGTGCGCCCTCGATAACAAAAACACCTTGCAATTACCTGAGTGTGGAAACCACCGTGAAAGAGAGAAATATTTCCTTGTCAAGTGTCAGGTATTTTTGTGACTTTTAATTAAAAAAATTTTTCCTTTTTTGCGATAACTGCCAGCGACTATCGAGACCGAGATACGTTGACGACCACATACAAAGTATTACGAGTGCATGTCACAAAGATCACGGCTGCTTACGATGATGTGGTTCTGGTAGGTGATAAAAACCGCACGAAATGAGCGCAAACACAAAAGTGCAACAGTGCAACAGTGACTACTGCAGTACACTAAACGGTGCAAAAGTGATACGGCGGGCAGAGTAGTGACTAATTAGCTTTTTACAATTTATGAGTTAAAAAACTAATGATAAATTGCAGCTATTAACGGTAAACAAAATGCAATTGGTGAAATGATCTGTACGACCGTAGCACGGTTCTCACTTTGTTTTGCCAGTTTTCACATCAAGAGCTATTGAGAGCTGCACTTGTGAAAGGTTTCTTATATTGCCCGGATGCATAATATGAACCGAACCAGCCAGCCTTTGGTAAAAAGCGATCTGTTAAGGGAACTCAATGAGAGTGTTCGACTAATTAAAATTGCCCCACACTGAAATGATGGATTTCCATGAAAGTTTACAGCACAATTCTTTCCATTCGGGTGAATTGTGGTAGATTTATGGATCTGACAAAGATTTTATTTCGAATAATTAAATGTTTTCAATAAGTCCAATTTATTGAATTCTGGAACTCTTTTGAATCAAAGTGGGACAAATGATAGGGTCTGAAGTAGATTGAAAGTTACCTATATAAAACCGTACGATTGGTATTGCGTTGGAAGTGCCGCAAGGTTCTATTGGTGCAACCCCTTTCTTTTGGGGCCTAAATGTTTCTAATAAGAGCCTAAGATCGTAACTTCTGAAGAATTGAAAAGAGAATGGATCGGTTGAATCCCTTTAGAGGATCAGTCAAGATACTGATTAAGATGAGACGCGCCTCTCACGCCCTTTGAATGATTTATAGTTAAATGGCCCCAGTTCTAAGAATCGATGGCATCTGTACTACTCTTCCATCTAGTTCCAAGCCAACTGTACTAAAATCATTCGTTTGAATTTGTGGGTCGGAAGAGATGTTAATGTATAACACTAATTTCAAAAAGATCCTGATCGTTTCTTGCCTACAGATCTGAAACTTCTAGCAAAAAAACCCGACTAATAATCAATTTCAAGCAAGATTATCAAAACCGTAGGTTATGGATATATAGATTAGGGCGACTGAGGCCCTTTCTTAACTCTCATAGCAACAATCAAAATAAACGAATTAAAAAAAAACAGTTCTATTGCCGTGTGTTGAACACCACATTACATCAATACCTAATCTCATTTCTAATTTGCTCAATAATTCCAGTTCATTAATTTCCTAACAACTTTTTTCTAATACCTACCACTCGTAAATTGATCTTCTGGTGCAAAACTCTCAACACCATCCATAAAACTGTCAATACTCCTCCAACTTAGGCGTGTAATTTTATTATTTAAGACACATTCTGAGAATACGTTGTGCAATTTCCTCCCTACAATAATTTTGTAATGAATACTAGCGCGTCCATGACACTTTCGTGCTGTTAATGTTCTGTTGAATCTGTTTCCAGTACAAATTTCAAGTTGTTATGTCCGCACTTGAGAATATTTCGTTCTTCCCCCTGTACGTGAAGAATTCAACTACAAAAGGAATAGAATTGCATTCTGTTTTTTGTGCACATTAGCTTTAGGTTGGCGCTAAGGAAAGTCTATACACTGAGAGAAAAACACAACAAACATAGGAAAAGGCACACAAAAAAAACTACATCAGGCAAAAGACCAACCGGTTGAAATATTAAGTTACACAATTTTCAACACGCGTCACTTTGTGTTATGTGCCCTTCAAAGATGTCGCGATTATCGTTAAAATTACAAACAAGTTCAAGAAACACGCGATCTTTTTTGTTTGTTTTGTTTTTATATAATGCGGTGGTGATTATATGACTGTGTTTGGTTAGATCGTTTTGTATGAAGTTAAATTTTAATGAGTTCCTTATGAAATGATGATTTAAGTGTTTATATGTTGAAAATTTAATATTTTTGCTGGAAATTTTGCCTTTTTTATTTTTATTTTTTAACCTAATATAGGAATTACAATGCTGGATAACATATACAAATATTTGCTTTAATTTAAAAGCAGTGGACTTTGAGGATGTTAGAAAAAAGGCTCCCAATTAAGAAGTGCTGAAAAAGTACTTTTCAGAAAGGTGGTCCTGCATGAATCGAAATAAGTGGAAATCAGAAGGAGAAATATCTGGCGAATGCGGTGGGTGGAGTAGAATATCCCATCCAAACAGTTCTAGAGTTTTCTTGATCGGTTTACCTACATGTGACCGAACGTTGTCATGCTGGAAAATCACTTTGTTGTATCTTTTGGTGTGTTCTGGTCGTTTTTCTTTCAATTCTCGGTTCAGCTGCCTTAATTGTTGTCGGTAATGGTCCCCAGTAATAGTTTCACTAGGTTTTAGTAGGTCATAATAGATCACACCCTACTGATATAAAATTCTCATCGACTTCAAACGTTTAGAGACGGCCATTTTGGTTTAACTAATTAAATATCACATAAATGGACAAAAGCTACTAACCGATATACAATCGGGATTTTGATAGGGCTATAGCAACACTAGTGCACTTGCTGAACTTGTGGAGAACATACAGGAAAATATTGATAAAAAAAATGTGCTACTATTGTATCCCTATTCGATTTCCCAAGGCTATAACGCAGCTTATTCTTAGAGGAGTGCAGAAATGAGAGTTCGTTCATTTGGAAACCGTACATAATTAGCTCTTCAATTTGTATCCTGCGCCACACAAAGTTTTAAGACTAAAACCCGTCCGGATACCGCTGCTGAATTTCACGATCCACACAAAATTCCAGAGCTTTGAAGAACAATCATCCAATTAATCAAAAAACGGATCTACTCCAGTCACAGCTACCCATTCCGAAAGGTAATTTAATCAATAAATACCCACAGGAAATGAAAATTTTCTGGTACCTATAAATCTCACAAATATCACGAAAGGTAAATGACACCACTATGAAATTGTTGTCCCGTTGATTGCTTCTCCTTTTACAAATTTGTCAATAAAATTCTCACCTACGGGCCTTTGTTATCTGCAATCAAGTCTCATGTTCGCTATCTTCGCGTTTCAACAACAACAACAAAAAAAACCACTCCTTCCAATATCTTCTTTAAACGCAACACAACAACAATCCAGGCGATAGTATCTCTCCTGCCATATCCATACGTTCCCCGAGATTACCGAGTTTGTCTCCAAAGTGACTGAGACCTGTAGTCGAGCAATCCCAGTCAGCTATTAATCACCTGCAGGAGTTTTCCAGACTACTACTAAAAGGAAGCTGGGCCTCGGCCTCGTCATTTTCATCAGATTCTCATAAACAATATACACGACCAGTTTCCAGAGTACCTTACCTTGTCCCGTACGTTGCGTTTAAATGGGGCCCCGATGGTACCTAATAAGCATTAAATGCTTATTTGCTGCTCATGTTCCCGGTAACCAGAGATTAGGGATAACAGCTGCACGTCATACGTTAGGCCTACGGGATATGATGAGGTTGAATGGTACTCGAGTAGTGCTCCGTTGCTGCCGGTTCTTAATATGAAAATTGAAATGATAACTATCTCCAGCGCAGCCCGACATCATTTTATCATCCTCTTGAGATGGGCTGGTCCAGCCTGGAGCCCGCAGTGAAATATGTTCAACGTTCATTATCGTCTAATAAGATTCTCCCGGTTCGTTGATACTTATCAGACCCACCAAATATTTTGATTCGATCAGATCCAGAGCAGTGCCTCGTCAGGTTTCATGTGTATTTAATGAGTTCTCTGAAGGGTTCCACGAATTCTAGCTTGGGAATAGAGGAGATTGTCGAACTCAGCGGCTTAACCTTGCAGCTGTAACCTCCATCGATCAATTAGCAGAAATTCGTCCGTGAATCAAAACGATCTGTGTAGAACACAGAAAATATTCAGCATCTGCAAATTGTGCAGCTCAACGAGAGGAAACTTTGGAGGCAGCAACATAAACCACGAAAAATCTCACAAGACATGCCATGAGCTGACCAAATATGGCTAAATGACCAAATAAGTGCCTGGTCTAGGCCCCAAATATGGTCAATAAGTTCCTTATGGGAAACTCGTTATGTGCGAAACGAGTCCGTCAGCGGAGGAAAACGCCAAAGAGAAGGCCAGGAAAAACAGATTCCACGATCGGGAGCACCAACTTTTAGGAAGAAACCACTTTTGAGGTGCTCCGTGTAGACACACTTGAATATGGATGAGACAAGTTGTGCGGCAGTGACTATTTCTGCTCCGGTACCAGGCACTCCAGCTATACTATATCAAATGACGAAACGATCTCATCATAGGCATAACAGGCGGATATCCAACTCCCAAGATGGATTCTTGCCTATACAAGATCTAGTGTAGTGCTTCGGGTCGATTCGGTCGAGTTTCATTGATCACTTCTCGTCAGACGCCTCCTGCCTCGGATGCCGCCCTTGCCCAACAATCATCCACTCTGATCTTGGAAAGTAAGACATACTTGCGATTCGAGACACGTTCATAGATTTGTAACAATTTATGGAATGAAATGGAGAAACTTGCAGCGGGGATGTTTAATTCATGTAACCGATAGCCAGAAAGGGAGCCTAATCTAGAAAAATCCATATTCATAGAATGCCCTTGCCTGGAAGTATCTTAGGTGTTCTTTCTGCAGCCGCACTGGTACTTATGGAATTAAGCTAATGGGACACTACTTCTAATAGGGCACAGATTCTCAGAAAAATAACAATCAGCGAAAAAGTAAACAGGGTGGAAAAAATGTGAAAAATATTTCAACCCAAGCACAGATGTTAAGATGTTTCAGTGGAGAAGAGATGAGAAAATTCCCTTGGGTTCCTTTGAATGGTCGAAGGGATTCTTACAGTAGTCTTCGTGGAATTGTAATCCCTTAAGTCTTCT
>QYTT01079508.1:0-23641 GCA_006980735.1 Dasypogon diadema
AATGGCGTCCAAAGATTTTATGTCCTTTAACAGATGTGCACCCTGTAAAATTCTTATAACTCCTCGCAAGGATATCACAGGATAAAGACCAAGGTTTCATTTGAATTTGTGGCGGTACCTTATTTGTTCCGATCAATTGTGTCCTTGAAAAGTTAATCAAGGTCAAAGTTTAAAAATGTGATTTTTGGTCATGTGAATTTTCTGGTTAAAATTGAGCGCAAAATTCACATTTTTCACATTTGATCTAGAATAATATTTTAAGGATACAATCGATTGGGACTAGGAAGATGCCGCTGAAAAGACATAAGTGATATAAAATCTCTGGAATCCATTTTGAGGGGGAGGCGGATCTTCGAACAAACTTTGATCAGGACACTTCAAGGAATCAAATATCGATTAATTGCTGAACACCCTGTATAATAATCAAATATTTAACACTTAACTTCAGGAGACTTCGTTTATCCCTTGTATTTTCAAAGCCTTACCAAACCATGGTAAAATTTCAGAAGGTTATTTTAAGAATGATTGGAAACAATCGGACTATGAAGCGATTCTTAACTGTTGAAAAAACATTACCTTTTCCCTTTATCTACAATTTTCAAGCAAAAATAGTACAAAATTATTAATTAATAAATAATATTATATTAATTTAATAAATTAGCAGATTGTTGGCATTTTTAACTTTCAATAATTGATTTATTATAGTAACAACACAGCTTGTGTGGAGCCGGAGTGATCCGTTGCGCCCACGGTCCAGAATTGGACCTAAAACTTTAATAAGTGAAAAAGAAAGGATTAGTAGTCAATTTTTATTAGAAGACAGCAAAGAAGTAATGGAATTACTACCATTATTACCAGGAAATAAAGTTGAAATCATAAAACAGGAGCTATTTATGGAGATCTTGTTGTGGGAGTTAGCTTATGCCAGCAGGTTTTTCAAAATTTGTTTTTTTGGTCTACTAAAAAAGCCAAGGGATTGTCTTGTCATGCATGTCTTTTTCATGTGTGTATTTAAGCAGTGATATAATAGTTGCTTCGTTTTAATAAATTTTGGGAGAAAGTTTTAGGAACTTTATGGTAATAATATTCGCTGAACAGCACATTTTAATCAATAGCTTGCAAGAGGTGCTGTACTACATATCTTTCAGATCGTATTGCATCGATCGGAATAGATGGTTATCAGACGGGACCAAGCCTAGGGCGTCTCCCAACCGAGATTTATCATTATCTGTACCAAAGTCCATTGTATCTTTAACTTTGGTACAGATAATGATACGATTTGATACAACGGATGGTTATTCTTGCATCAGATTATTATTAAAAATGTTGAAGTTTTTGTGCATAAGATTCGGCATTGTCTCATTACCTGTCAGGTATATATTTCATAAGCCATAAACTGACCTAGAACACTAACATATCTTTTGTCTTTTATGAACGCTTTAAGATAGGAGGAAATAAACTTTTGAAAATTATACTTAAAGTTTTAGTACAGAGTTGTATTACCATTTTGAAGCTTTTGCCCGTACTGATGAACTGAACATATTGAATCTCCTTGCGAAATGAATAACGGATTTCCTCACAAAAGCCATTTTTTTCTAAACTCATCAGCAGTACGTCATACTAGTTCACTTGTGCAATACTAAAATTTATTTTTTACATTATTTTCAATATCAAATATTTCAAAATAAGTCAATACATCCCACACCAATTTATTAAACTTTGTTCGATTTTCAAACTGAATTTATTACAAGCAGTTAAAGCATATTCAAAATTTGTCTTATGTTATTTTAAAAACAATTTTTCTTCAAAATATTTTTATATAGAAATGGATATTTGGTTTGCCAAACGTCATCACTTGATCCGGGCAAAAGGACAGTTTGTGCAATTCTCTGAACAACGTATTAATGTTGCCAATCAACGGTGCCATAGCCTTTTAAAACATTTTGAACAAGAAGAAGTGGATATGGAGATTAGCAATAAAAAAATTACTATTGATATTCGAAAAATATTTACAGAAACATGGATTTGGGCGGATATTAAAAGGTTCTTGCCTGTGGCCGATAAGTAGTTTTTTCGTAATCAATAAATTGTTGTTCATTTGAATCATGAATTGTCTGTGCCGCTTTGAATGAATGTTTTGTTCAGCATAACATTGTTTATATTGATTGTATTCCGGAATTAGCGCCGTCAATATTTTTGTTGTTGCAATTTGAGTAGATTTTGTTGCTGATGACATAATTTTTGTATTTTTTTAAAATATTCTCGTTATAATTTCAATTAGAATCCAGTAAAAACAGTAGATCTTATTTAAGTAATTGCTGATTTAAAAACCAAACTGACACATGTTTAACTACTATTCGGTAGTCTATGCTGATGACTGATGCCTCTGTTAAATTCTTTAACTCTATATGTGAGTTCCAAACAAATCGCTAAGCAAAGTAAAGAAGTGGTACGAAGAGAAAAATTTATCTGTTAATCCAGATAAAATCTCTACGCAACTTTTCACAATAAGAAAATAACTGAAAAGAATCCATTTTTTCGGCTACCGGCGCGGCGTGGGTATAAAGTGTTAAGGTACATAAATAGTATAAAATATCTGGGAGTAATAATTGGGATTAAGCTGCACTAGAAGCAGCATTCAGAAATTAAAGCACAGAAACGGAACAACCAATGTTGAGCTTAGTAATAATTGGAGTTATGATAACTACTGCAACGACAGTTTCAGAAGTTTCTGTTTCTTTAACTCCTCACTAAAGAAGAAGTGGTGGGAACTGCACTATATTTTTATAAAAATAACCAACTTATAAAGGAAATTGTTCATGTGGTAGAGGATTTTGGAAAAAATGGTAAAAATAAACCCCAGCATTCAAACTACCCCGGATTATGGGTAGACGCAAGCAAGCGATGTTCGGTGGTGTTCACGAAAAGGATGAGACAATATTTTCCTCTTAAACATACTAATAACAAATGTCTACCTATCGCAATGATGAATAGTAGGTATCATCAACTTGAAAGATCCAAGTAAATCAAATAATAAATAAATTGGCCAGCGAGGGTTTTCCTGCAGTCTTTCTTAGTGCGGAGCCTTTCTGAAACAGACGAAGCATAATATAAGCAAGTGGTCATTGAATTGGGAAGAAAGCCATCGGTAGGGACATATCAGGCTAAATAAACATCTTCACACCCTGAACTAATTTTGTGGGTGCCAAAAAATGTTTTGTCCTGAAAAGCGCACACGTATACATAAAAGAAAAGGGTTCAAATATGATATAATCGGAACCTTATCGGAACAGCTCAAAATTCAGTAAATAAAAATCTAATACTATGTTTAATTATTAATTCAACAACAATACTTACCCTTATAGCTAATTTTCTGACAACCCGCACACAACCCGCTAAGGTTACAAAGTTATTTTCTTCTGTGTTGGGTTGCCAGCGAACCTGTTAAAATGAACTCATATTTTGAAGGCCCTTGATGAATTGGTCTCTTCTAATAGTATAAAATTATTGGAATACCATTGGAATGAATGCATTATTGCAATAGAATATTATGTCGAAAAATATACAAAATTTTATTTCGAAGATTTTCAGAATAAAGATTTGTTGATTCTACTTAACAAGATACATTTCAAAAGTTTATAATAATTACTCCTATTTATTGAAATGAAAAAACAGTATTAAAGTTGTTATTTAAAACGACTTTTTAATATATAAATAAAAATATTCCTTTGGGTTGAATTTGCTTTCCACGGACAGTAATATTCCTATTAAAGTGTTGATAATATACATTTTTAAGGGGTGAAATTTTTTTTTTCTGCAAATGAATCTATTTGTTAGGCATTGTTCATGTTGACACTTTCTTACAGTGCTATTGAACCCAAATAAATTTTAAATTATACTTCTTAATACACCGATAGTGCGTAATATATGTCCACTAAATATATACGTATTTTCTAAATTTCTTTTAATATAAAATATTTCAATATAAATCTATATTCACATCAATTCATTAAACTCTATTCGAATTTCAAATCAAAATTTTTACAATAATTGTCTAAAGCATGCTCAAAATTTAACTCATGCCAGCCATAAAAAATTTAAAAATCATCTTCTTCATCAATTATATTAAATTTAATTGAATATTTTTAAATAGAGGAGAATCTTTGGTTTTACGAACGTTGCCTGTACCAGAAAAGAAGAGATCTCTTGTCTGAGTCTGGTTATATTGCTTATCATTCAACACCTTTCGAATATCTTGAAAGAGCAGTCGACGACATGGAGATTGACATTAAAGAAGTTGTTATTGATGTTCGAAAAATGTTTCCAGAAACTTGGATTTGGGTAGATATCAGCGTTAAAAGGTTTTTGCCTTCGGCCGATAAGTAGTAACCTTTTCAAAAAGTTTATTCAATTTTTGTGCGTTTCTGCAATCTCATAAAATTTTTATTCATTTGAGTGACGAATTGGTCCGCTTTATTTAGATATTCTGTTAAGCATGATATTTTTTTATGTTGATAATGGTCTGGACATCAGTATCGTCAATGAAATATGTATATATATACATATTTACTAGAGCTGTAGATCTCTAGAAATTCTTGTTCTCTTACAAAAAGCCCAGTTTCATTTTTAGGAATTTAGGCAGGTTTCAGTCGATCTCTATTGTGGATATGAATGGATTTACTTAAAAGTTTGGATCATATTGACATGTTCTGACCCTGTATACTTTTTGAATTTAAATAAATATTAAATTATGCTTCCAACGACTGAAGAAAGTTTATAACAAAAAATTTTTCTTCATACACGAACAGTGTATCATTACATGCATCCACTTTTTCCGCTGAAGATTTGTAGTTTAATTTTTAGATTACTATATAAAATATTTCAATATAAATTTACATTATCACCAATTCACACAACTCAAATGAAAATTACTACAATTGGCTAAAACGTATCCAAAATTGATTTTACGCTAGCCACCTAAAATCTAAAAAAAACGATTTCCTTTCAAGAAAAAACACCAAACTAAATTGTTTGATTTTTATATAGATTTTGACATAGAAGAAGACTCTTTCTTTGGTGATGATTGCTACTATACAGGCTTTAGAAGAGGATGTTACTTGGGACGTCGTTGGCGTATTGCTTATCATCATGAAGTCTCTTTAAGATCTTTTGATTCAGCAGAAGAGGATATGGAAGTTACCAGCAGTCGAGAAATTGTTATTGATATTCGAAAAGTGTTTCCTGAAACATGGATTTGGGAAGATTTCAGTATTAAAAGGTTTCTGCCTCCGGTGGATAAGTAGCCACTTCAATAAATTGATTCAATTTTTATGCATTTTTGCATTTTTGCAATATCACAAAATTCTAATAAATTCAAATGATAAATTGGCCCGCTTTATTTAGATATTTTTTCTTTAGATATAACATTTTTCATGTTAATTTTGGTCTGGACATCAGTGTCGTTGGTAGATTTGTAGATTGTATTTCAGATGACATTATTTACTGCATTTTTTTACATCCTCATTCTAACTACGTTTGGGATCCATTAACACCATAAAAAAATGACAAATTTTTACAATAAAAATTTCGTCTACTTTTTTTCAGTGGGAAATTATGAAAATAATATTGATGATGCTAAATTAAAAACGAATATATTGGCGGACCTAAGAATTTATAGTCATTTATATTGTCATGATCCTGTGTTTTCGTTGCGTGTAGGGTAACGACAGTTGTTCATTTCCTTCTAGAGGAACATCTGAATGTTTGCATAGAATTTGGGAATAGTAACATCCACATCCTTGATTACTCCATTAAAGAGTCTTCTCTCATCGAGTTTAGTATTTTTTAAATGCGAAAGAATTTCTCTAAGAATTTCATATTTAAATTGCTTAGTTCGCGGCTGTTTGTCTGTTTCTCTGCATGTACATGGTAAATGACCTTAACCTGCTTAATATTACTAAGCAAAAACCCTTAGACCGTTGAATCCTAGACAGGAATGTGATTGCTCACTTCTTGTACTCAGTAATTTCCGTTTAAATCAGACAAGTGCGAGGAACCTCTTTTGAATTGGTGGAATAATTTCTTTTTGCTACTGTCCACAGTCAGATAAAGTGTTGTTGTTTATGCTCATTCGTCTTTAACAGAAAAAAAGTAACTTCACATCAATTGTTGAACTCTCGACCATTATATCTCGTTTTATTTCGTACTTATTATATTATCTGTGCGTTATTATATAATCAAAATTTGCGCAATATTATAAAGACTTTACTTTCCAACATACCTTATATACATATTTTCAGTGTGATAGTTCCCTATTGGGAAGGACAAACAATATATATATATTTTTTTAGCATTAATATGAATATATTTTTAATTCCTTTACAACAGCTAGAAGAATATATTATCAGATGCCTATACCTCTTCCACGGCTTGGTGGTGGTTACGTTGCATATGCTGGTGTATTTAGAAAAACGTCGGTTGATATGGAGGTTGCTTCTTCTTCACCAGCTATTGTTCATGTTACTTTAAGAAAGGTCTTCTTAGAAACATGGCTGTGGGCATCGATCGATGCTAGCAGGTTCATATATTTTCTATTTATTTTACAAAAATACACAGGGAACTGTTTGGGGGTTTTAAAAATTAAAATGCATGAAGCACGTTTTATTGGGGATATTTGTCCAGTCTTGTTTTTTAAAATAAGGGATCGCATTTCTGTATTATTATAGTAAAAATTCTTCGTCGAGGTAAGCTGATAAGGGGGAAAATGATCAGTACTCGATTTGTATAATTTCACTTCATTGTAAAAGAATTTTTGTTACTCTAATTCATCCAACACACTCAAAAATCAAATCTAATCCTTAGAAAGTGGAATCGGATTATCGTTATTCTTTTCGTGACAATATTGTCACATCATGACAATAATATTTTAGCAGAAATTTAATAATTTTCGTAACGGGTATGGTAAAGGGAAGTTTTTGGAGTATTTATTTAATAGAATACTGTGGGAAAATATTATACTTAATAATAATGAAGATCATGCTAATCTCTCTTTTCGATACATCGAATTTTCAATGTTTTTGAAATATGTAAACGAACGAGTTCAATTTACTCAAATAATAACACAAACAATATATAATTTAATAATTTATAATATTTTAGTACTTATAAATAATAATTTCATATTTTATAACTTTTAACAGTGTCAATTAGGCAATATTGTCACTATATTATTGAATCAATGCTAAGAGAAAAGCTAATGCAAATATTGAGAAGATTTTTGACAATATTCTACTTTTATATGGCTATTTTTTATTTAAACTTGGGAAAGTTAGAGAGGCGTCTAAATGGGAACTGGGTCAATCAATCTTGGAATTCAATTGTCGCCCGAAAAATGAAGAAAATTCGTACGAAACAATGAAAAATATTTTGATTGTTGTAACTCTTCTGATTTTTATGAAATTAACGAGTTTTTCAAGCAACAAACAACAAAAATTAATTTACATCCTCCTAATAGTCTATAAGCGATATGAATAGGTCTAAAGTCGTAGAGGCGACTTAAACTCTTTCTAGATCTTGTTATAGTCGGTGATGATGTTGATGGTGCTATTGTTAGAATCTCCTATTATTTGGTGGAATAATTACATTTTGCTACTGTTCACTGTCGTGCAAAGTGTTTTTGTTTATATTCATTCGTCTTTAATAGTAGAAGTCATCAGTTGTTGAAATTTCGTTTTATCTTAGTAATTGTTATTGGCGCTAATTGGCGACGTCACCAAGGACCAATTCTTATGATAAAGTAGCAAATATATCAAACTTGAATATATAAAATTAAATTACCTGCAATATTAATTATAAAGACTTCACTTTCCAATATACCTTATATGCATATTTTTAGTGAAAGAGCTCCATGTCCCAATAAAAAACAACAATTTTTTTCTCTTTTTTGGACGTAAATTTGAATATATTTTTAATTCTTTTGCAACAGTTAGATGGTTCGACAGTTGGCAGCCACAGCTTGGTGGTACATACGTGTCCTTTTTTGGTGGAGGCGTACCATTTGCTCAACCACAGTGGGAACCGTCGGTTAACGTGGAGGTTACTACTCCTCCACCAGCTATTGTTCAAGTTGCTATAAGAAAGGTCTTCTTAGAAACATGGTTGTGGGCATTGATTGACATCAACAGGTTCATATATTTTCTGTTTGTTTTACAAAAATAAATTGGGAACTGTTTGGGGGTTTTAAAAATTAAAATGCATGAAGCACGTTTTATTGGGAATATTTGTCCAGTCCTTTTTTTTAAATAAAGGATCGCAATTCTGTATTATTATAGTAAAAATTCTTCGTCGAGGTAAGCTGATAATGGGGAAAATGATCAGTACTCGATTTGTATAATTTCACTTCATTGTAAAAGAAGCTTTGTTACTCTAATTCATCCGACACACTCAAAAATCAAGTCTAATCCTTAGAAAGTGGAATCGGATTATCATTATTCTTTTTGTGACAATATTGTCACATTATGACAATTATGTTTTAGCAGGAATTTAATAATTTTCGTAACATGTATGGTAATTATTATAGACTATTAGTACTCGCTAATTGGCACCAAGGACTAGTTCGTATGATAAAGTAGCAAATCTATCAGATTTATTTCAAACTTTAAGCTATAAAATTAAATTACAAGTAATATTAATTAAAAAGACTTTACTTTCCAATATACCTTATATACATATTTTCAGTGATAGTCTCGTTTTGAAAGGGCTTCAAATTTTTTTCTTTTTTTGGACGTAAATTTGAACACATTTTTAATTCTTTTGCAACAGTTAGACGAATATTTTGGCGGCCACGGATATGGGAATACATGTCCTTTTCTAGTGCACGCACGTCATTTGCTCATCCAGTGCGGGAACCTTCGGTTAACGTGGAGATTACTACTCCTCCACCAGCTATTGTTCAAGTTACTATAAGAAAGGTCTTCTTAGAAACATGGTTGTGGGCATTGATTGACATTAACAGGTTCATATATTTTCTATTTACTGGGGGTTTTAAAAATTAAAATGCATGAAGCACGTTTTATTGGGAATATTTTTCTAGTCTTTTTTTTTAAATAAGGGATCGCATTTCTGTATTAATATAGTAAAAATTCTTCGCCGAGGTAAATTGACAAACTATCTAGTCTTTAGAAAGTGGAATCGGATTAGGTATCATTATTCTTTTTGTGACAATATTGTCACATCATGACAATAATTTTAACAGAAATTTAATAATTTTCACAGTGTGTATGGTAAAGGTAAGTTTTTGGTGTACTATGGGAAATTATTATATTTTGAAATATGTAATGTGAACTTGACTTCCAATCCAACAAAATCAGAAGTTAACTTTAGTAATTTTATAAGCCTTATATATTATTTAGGTCGGAAAAAATATTCACCTCGTAAGGGTCGAACTGGGGCCCAAACAAAATTTCCAGTTCAAAATGGTCTTCAACTTAACAGTGCTTCTAGTGTTATAATTCTCAGGAAATTATTTTTTAATGTATGGATATGGGACTCATTAATAAAGTCACTCAGGTTTCGTATTTAAAACATTTTACCTTTGAAATACGTGTATGTGCATGAATGCATCATTCGCATGGATTTTGATCAGTGGAACGAACGAGTTGAATTTATTCTAGTAATGATATACACAGTCACATCTAAAATATTTTAATATTTACAAATAATAATCTCATATTGTTAATTAGACAATATTGTCACTATATTCAGAAGAATTTTGACAATATTCCACTTTTATATGGCTATTTTTTATTTAAACTTGGTAAGGTTAACCCTTTTACTACCTGTGAGCCAATATATTGGATTTTTTATAGGCTTATCTGTTATACGGGTAGTGAGAGGGTTAAGTTTTTTTGGCACATCCTTTTAACAAGATACTGAAGAAAGGCGTTTAAATGCGTGGGTCTCCTTTCTGTATTTTTCATGATATTGCTATTTTCCAATTTAATTCGAACACTTTTTATAATAACTTTTTTCACTTTTTGCATAAATATCTCTTTGTAAATTTTACAGAGTTTATCACTGAGGACTGGTTTCCTACTCGAAGACATGGCCGTAGATATCGGTGTCGAAGGTGTATTCCCAAATATTCTTTTCATCGCCATCGCGATATTTCTTATCGATCAACTCCAAAACATTTGTTAGGTGCACTAAATTCTGATGAAGAAGAAGAAGTAGTACTAGAATTTACCATACGTATGATATTTATTGAAACTTGGATTTGGGAGTCTGCAAATCAAACGAGGTCTTTACTACAAGTGATAAGTAGTCGTGTGTGATTATTTTATGCACAATCCCATTCGCAATATCAAAAAAATATCACTAAAAATTTAATTGGTACGCTTTTTGCGACCAGTTTTATTTTTTGTCTTTCATAATTAGTTTTCTTGTTATACACATTAACCAGAAGTATTTGAAGCCGTTTTGACATTATTTCGATTAACTGCCAATATTAAGGGATGTGATGGCTCCTTTTTATTACATTTAAAAATTAAAGGGTATACACGTGTCGATGAAATTTTTTTAAACTCCCGACATTACTTAATTGGGTCGAGCTAGAATTAAGACCTCACGAAATGGAAAATGTTCCACTGATACCACTGACAAGCACTGATACTTCAATTTCTGCATCAAAACTTTTGTTTCCATTATTGTGAGCTGCTCTGATAACTGATATTTTTTTAATATCTGACTAATTATCGTATTAGTATGATTTTAGTCAATATTTGTAAATATTTGGAAGAATATTAATGGGAATTTTCTTTATATGAATGGGTATTTGTTTAATATGAGTGTAAATAACATTTCTCCAATATTTTGTAGGTATAATAAATTTGTCGTTACAATATTTATAGACTTCAAAATATTTCAAAAGTATTGAGTTTGCTCGGATAAATTTTGAATAAATTCATAAACAAATTAAGTGTTAAGTAGTAAAGTTGGCTTTTATTGAAGCATCTTTGCTACACTTATTAGGAGTTTTAATTACAGTTATCAATATTTACGAATATTGATTGACTTTGAAAATCACCTTTTTTCCGTCGAATTTTGAAATTTTTAACTACAGTTCTTTTAAATCTATTTTATACTGACTTTCTTGTTTACAAGATACGAAGCTGTGCATCTTCCATTTCATATTTTATAAACCAAAATTATCTTAAGGGCTTATTTATTTCATTCCACAGTGGAATTAGTTTTCCATATTATTAAAACTGAAGATGAACATCGAGTTAATTATCCAGTAGCAGTGTCACAACGAAAATATTTCGCAGAAAATTGGATATGGATGTCTTTTGGTAGTAATAGGTAAATACAAGTTTATCCAATTAAGTATATAAGGAGTACTTACTAGCTTATAAATATTACTAACTGTTATACATTCCGAAATCTTTATCAATTTATTCTACAGTACTTTTGTAGAGATTGGGTTTACTATTAGAACATAGAATATCTGTTACTGGTGTTTCGTTATATTTCTACACAAATCTTATCTACGCTTTTCAATGCTCTTCCATTATATAATAGTTTTAATTTAAGTATGGGCTATAAATGATCTTTTCAGAAAAAGTTTTTTTTTCGTAACTGCAAACTATATGAAGTATATAACTATGATATATAAAGTGCAAAAGCGAAGTTTTCGAAAGTGTCACAGAACGAATAAATTTTATAAATAATCAATACAGTATTAAACATCTCAAACTGTTATATTTTCATTAGATTTTTTAAATCCTTTTTAGTTTTTTTTTATTAGCGTACCGCTTTCGAAGATTACAGTGTGCTCCTGAAAGTCCTTTTTCAACGTGTGTTTTATTTGGTAGAGAAATGTTTATGTGTCGTCGGATGCTACCATATGAAAAGTATGTCCAGAAACTTTTGTTTGGAAAAACATCGCCGGCTATAGATTATTAAAAATAACGTTTCTTGTTTGTATTATCGACAATTTCAGAATTAACAAAGTATTATTTGTGTTTCCTTACTTTGGTTGGTTTGAAGGGCAACCAGATTCTTATAAGAGATGAATATGTTAAGCCACTTTGAAATTCATATAAAAACTATTTTTTAGCTTAAGCAAATAGGGTTAGAAAACATTCTAACTGTTATACACTTCGAGATCTGTGTCAATTATTTTTATAGTATTTCATAGAGATTGGGCTTACAAGTAGAATATAGAAAATCTATTGGTGTTTTGATATATTCCTACACAGACCTTATCTGAGACTTTCAGTGCTCTTCTAGAATATAACAGTTGAAATGCCAATATATCCTGCGAATGATCTTTTCGCAAAAAACCCTTTTGTTATAGTTCTATAATTTCAATGGCGAAGAACTGTCATAGAATGAATAAATAATATAAATGACCTCTACTTTTTTTTGAAGAAATTTTCTTACAAATCAGACTATTTATTTTTATTTATTTATTTATTTATTTGCCTATTCAAAACTCTACACATGTAAGACAATTTTTACTAGAATGTGTAGGAAATTAGACAGAGTAATTAAAGATAGAAAAGGATTAACACATTAACTATAAACTAAATCATGAAAGTACAAAGAGTTACTAGGGAGCATATGAAAGGAGATCCTACCCAATGCTGCGTACCATCTGGATAGATTTGAAGTACTCAAATAGTTCACTTTGGAAGCCATGGCTAAGATTAAGATCCATGATCTAGGATTTTAACAGCTAACAGTCTATATCAGATCATGTTAAAGTTCACTTAATTTTTCTTCTTGGTTTCATATTTCTCTACTTAAAGAAAAGAATTAGTGGCAACCTTTAAAAATTTTTAATAAAAGATTCATTTTCTACAACTATCAACTATTAAAAACTAAATACTAGGAGTACACAATTAAGATTATTAGTTCTCAAGAGTAAAAACGAGAAAGACTATTACCTTATGGATTTAATGTGTTTATTTCATGCAGTTTCACTTAGGTGCCTACCACTATGTGCATCATCAGACAGAGACAGTTTCTTTCCGCAGTATATCAAGCGAAAAATATTTCCAGAGACTTGGATTTGGGAACACGTCTTTTACGATAGGTTGTATCAATTGGTCAATAGAAATGTTTATATTTTGTAGTTTATGCCTACTGTATTTATTTTTTTCGTATTCTGTGTGAATTTGTTTTCTTGATATCGTCTATTATCTCAAACGTTTTGATATTGTACGCCACCTTTTTATTTTTTCTTATTTCCTTTTGTTTTTCAACATCTCTTTCAGTTAGTGTATTTTTTTTTCTTGTAATCATGCCAGTAAATTTGTTGATTTACAATTTTCGGAAATGTTTATGTTTCCTTTTCTAAGTATTTCTTTTTCAAATGATTTTTCTTCTTTTGAATCATTCTGTACCATCTTTTATATTGTTTATGTTGCTTTAGAAATTGGAAAGTGACTTCATTCAAATTGCCTATAAAACATACGAACAAGTTTATTTGTGCATCTCAGCTTAAAGTAATTAGAAACATTTTGTCCAATTCAAGTCGGCTTGTTAATATTTGATATTTCATGCATCATATTTATATTTTGGTGTTCCTGAAGGATCCGTCCTAAGACAAATTTTATTTATTTAATACATGCCAGAAATTTTTTAAAGTTCTGGGAAGTATTTTGTTTACTGCCTTTGGTTTAAATTTACATTTATTGTCTTCTTATTTAATTTTTTAGTTTTTTATTACACCACTTTCACTACTACTCCAAGACTTCCGCCTACTTCACGACCCCCCACATCAGTGAGACCTACCACGATACCAACCAGTTCTGAATCGTCTGCCAAAATTGAAATTCGAAAATTATTTCCAGAAACGTGGATTTGGTTATCTACTAATCCAGAAGGGTTATTATAATTAAATTAAACTTTTTTGGGAATTATTATTTTTGGTGATGGACTTTAATACTACTTTGTCTCATGCATGAATTCAATTCATTTTTGCAGATATAAATTTATAGTTGAACTATCTACTAAGCAAAGAGTTTGCTGTTGTGGATCATCTTAGGTTAGAGGAATACATTTTTACAGATCTTATTGTGAACTTCATCCATTGTTTAAGCCCCATGAAATTCTATCAAAATGATGTTTTTTTTTCTTCTTCCAAGAAATTGTTGAACGCTATCATTGGAAGGCCTGTAGTAGGATTCAAGTCCAATAAAGTGAAGCTATGCGTTTCTTATGTAAAAAAAAATCAGCGGCCTTTCTATCGATACCTAGGTGATGATATTATACAACACCAATAATTTTATAGGACATTCAATAACAAAGCATCAGTGACTTAATGCTCAACGCGGTGGCGTATAGTCCATGAAGGTTCGGATCCTAACGGCGTGTAGCATTGGTTAATAATTTTCTGTTGATAACAAAATAATCACTAGAAACCATTCGTTTCAGTTCACATGCTGTAATATTCATTAATTTTCTTGTTTGAACTTTACAGTGAATAAAATTCGAGAATTTATTGCTTATTTCTTTCTTTCTTTGTCATCCGGAGTCCCTCAAGGATCGATTGTATGTCCTTTACTGTTTATTTATAGTGAAACTAATAATACCAGTAAATTTTTTACTTTATTGGTCTTCACCAGTATTCTCAATAGTTTAAAATTAAGTGAGAAGCATATAATCTTTGTTATTTTTTCCTGTTTTCATAGCATTAAGTTCCATAACCCACCGGAATTTATGGTAAGTTAATTTTTTTCTTATTTCTTTAGTTACTTATACGAGGTTTCCTATACGAAAGAAACGTCCACTTACTTCAGTGGGAACTACCAAAGTACCAGCAATTTCTGCTTCAATGGAAAAAATTGAAATTCGCAAATTGTTTCCAGAAACATGGATTTGGTTATTGGCCAATCAAGAAGGGTTGTTAAAATTAAAGTTTTTTTTTCGGAGGTGGTGGTGGATTGTAATGTTAGTTTCTTTTTTATGGAATAACTGGCCTCATGATCTCCTAATTTCATCGTAGTTACAAAAAAAATGTTAGTTCTCCACTTAATGTATGGAAATTGGAATATTAAGGGTTCATTAGTAAATCTAAAGATGGTCAGATGGGACCAATAATTTGGTAGAATGTGTTGTTTTTCCTTAGGGAAATTTGTACGGGTTTTTGCTGTAGACTGTAGGATAATCTTATATATACTAAATCTGATTACTGTTTTCACTTTTGCACGAAAACTTCTCATCACCAAAGCCGGACAATTTTTTCTCCCTTGTGAATACCTCATACACAATTTTTAAAGTAATTTTCACAACTCGATTGAACTGCACAAAACGAAACATCTTAATTCCTGATTTTTTTTAATTATTTACAGTAGATTACCTGGGTCTTACCATTGCATTTAGAGATGGTACGATAGTATCAACTGCAGCCCCGTCTATGATTGCACAAGCTATTAAACATTCAGCTCAAAATTCCGGTGATACATCCATGAATATTGAGATTAGAAAAGAATTTCCAGAAAATTGGCTGTGGCATTTTGCTGATACTAAGTAATGATTTCTAAGTATTTCTTGAATTTTGCGATTTGATTTACTTGGTGTTCGGTCTTCAATTTTACTCCGTCAATAATTCTTATACCTGTGACCAAATACATCTTATATATTACTAATATTTTTTCCTTAAATTAACATAGAAAAAAAAACTAATCCTAGGGATTTGGTATTGAGAAATATTTATTAGTGTCTTACATAAGTGATACCTTTCTACCACTCTTTTGTGACTGCTCGTAAATACACAGCTGTGAGAAGGTATGGATGATATCAATAAGTATCATTCCATTTTTTCATTAGAAACGACTAAAGATCTATATGTATAAATTGTAAATTTATTATTTATGGACGTTTTGAAGTTGGATTGATTATTTTAAAAGTTTGCTACAAATTTGACTGGACATTTAATTTTTATCCTAGGATAAATTTTCGAATCTAAGGAATGGGAAAAGACTATCTCTGGAGTCGTGGATTTGGAAATATATTTATAAGTATTATATCTTATTTACGGTAAAATACATAATCGAATTCAGACGATAAAAGGAAGACATAATTTGATTGGTAAAACGTAGTTGGGTACGCCTTATTTAAAGCGTTTTAATTTTGAGCCCAACTAAACAGTAGTAGTAGTTATTGCTTACAATTTCCTTTTATTATATAAATGTACCCAAAATTATAGGAGTAATATTTTTTACTCTTTGTGGATATAAAACTGAAAGTATTTTTTCCCTTTTATTTCAGTACGAAAATGTGTACGTTATATGATGCGCTGTACTATGGCTCGTAGTCAACCAATGCCCATGAAGGCATCAATAAATATGAAAAAAGCTTCCACTCCTATAGGAATGAGAAAATTGTTTCCTGAGTCTTGGATTTGGCAATCTATCAATATTCATGAGTCAGTATATCTGATAAGTACTGAATTTGTTATGGGAAAGGATTGTATTTTGTGATTTTGTTTCGTTATTATGCTCTGTGTTTATTTTGAAGAAAAGAATTTGGTATAAAGGGAGCTTCAATATTTTAATACAATACAAAAATATTACTGATAATATGTTGAAATTTATCATATGCAGATTTCGTTTGGAGAAATCAAGTAGAAGTATTGTCTGATGGGGGTTTTTCGTTTTTAATTATATTGCCTAAATTTAAGGAAAACGCCACGTAATTACGTTTCCTTTTTCTTTTGAGCAAGTTTAAAAGTTTTTCTTACGCTTTTGAACATCCTTCTCACACTCCAACTACTACATTTTAGTTCACTGTTGTATAGACGCCAATATCTTGTCTAGTTCCCGAAATATTCGCCCTCTAATCTTTTAACTGAAAGGAGCGGACTCAAATATTGATCAGGCTCATTTCTGAATAGACTCAAATATTGATTGATTAGACTCATTTCTGAGTAGACTTAAATATTGATCGGACTCAAATTTGAGTGGACTCAAATATTGATCGGACTCTAATTTTAGCGGACAAGTATTGATCGGACTCGAATCTGAGCGGATTCAAATATTGATCGGATTTATTTCTGATCAGACTTAAATATTGATCGGACTCAAATTTGAGCGTACTAAAATAGTAATGGCATTCAAATGTGGGACTCATTCAACTAAGTCGACTGTTAGCATTGTCCACATCCAGGTTAAATCTACGGAATAGTTATGCGAGTGTACTAAAAATAACCAGGCTACCGCTATTAATGATATGTTCTTGAAGTCGTTTGAAGGTATAGAAATGATTTTCAAATCGATAGACTCAGTGGTATGCACAGAAGACGCTGTTCACTATTCAGTGTAGTTTCTAAAGATTTGCAAACCACCAGATCTTCCAATCCATAAATTTATCCTAAGAGTGAATGATTGACTGATATTGCTGCGGAATTTGCAACCACCGGAACTTTGTAATGATACTGGACTGAAATTTAAAGCTCTGAATCGGATTGATATCGCGATCACAATTCTGACCAGTTATTCTCGAGAGGAGTCTGTATTGTTACCATGTATACCATTTGACTTTCCTGTTGAGTTTAGCAGATTGCAGACGATTTCTATAAATATGTCTCACAGACAGACGGGATCAACTTGAGGGAAGACTTAGTTAAAAATTGATCATACTATTTACAATTTTCTAACCAATATTATTACATAAATGAATCAAAACTATATTTTTTCTAGGTTTTAGTTAAAATTTTATACAGCAAATTGAGGATTTCTTATATATTACAATATTTTTTTCGAAAATTGAAAGTTTCCTTGTCCTTTTGTTTCAGAAGAACAACTACCCCAACCAATAATGACATGCGGCTCTATGGATATTAAAGAATTTATGTCTATGCATTCATCAATAGATTTTAATTCAATTTTGGGTGTACGAAAAATGTTTCCGGAAACTTGGATTTGGCAGTCCATTGAACATTTGTTAGTAGAGTTGATAAGTACAAAATTTTTTCCTGTTTTTTTTTTATTAAATCTACTGCAAGATCAGATAACCTGTGCTATTTGTTTGCTAATTTTTCTGTTGTCTTGTGTGTCTTTGTAAATAAATCTTCTCCGAAATAGAATTAAAGTGTGCTAATACAAGAAATCTATTGATTCCAAAAATTGGTGTCAAAATTTTTCTTGTTGTGTAAGGCATTCTTTGCTTGGAGAAAGAGCCGGTAAATACGAAAAACGTGAACAACTTTGTAATCCCCAACACAGTTATTGAGAGACACGGTCCTAAGAGATATATAGGTTCCGGCGTTGTCGTGAAGTAAGATCAGGTGACTTCGATTAACTAGCTGATTTTTTTAACAGCTCATCTCAAGGAATCACGTGGTATACCCCACGGTACCTTGATCTGAATCACCCTGTGTATAGAGTAGTTCAAGTCATAATCTTTACCTTTTTGGTATTGACGATGGAAATTGTCTCAAAACAATATCCCAATATTACAAAAATGATCCAAAACTATTTTTTCATGTTTTAGTGAAAATTTTATGTAGCAAATTGAGAGCGTCTTCTATTTTAGAGTATTTTCCAAAATTGAAAGTTTCGTTGCCCTTTTATTTCAGAAGTAATAGACAGAGATGAAAAATTGTCCGGCCTTGCGGATATCATAGGATTTTTTAAAGCAAATTGTAAAGTACGAAAAATGTTTCCTGAGATTTGGATTTGGCAGTCTATTAATGTTCATCTGTTAGTAAAGTTGATAAGTATAAATATTTTCATGCTTTTTATTAAATATTCTTCAACATAAATTTACCTATGTTATTTGTTTGCTAATTTAGCTATTTTTTCAGTGTTTTTGTTAATCAATCTTCTTCTGAATAGAATTCAAGTGTACTAATTCCTGATTTTGTATTTTGAAAGTGGTGATTTATGAATTCTGAAAGTGTTAATTCTCACTTTCTGGTTCATTTATAAAATTAAATGTTATTATTCTTAAGTTTAGACCAATTAAGTGGTCTAAATTAGTCCCAATTGACTTACTACTTTTATTATATTCTTAAATCCATTACCTAAATCAGCGGTCAAACAATTTTAATCGATCTCTTTATACTATTGGTCGAATTCATATTACACAGCTAATTGGTCTAACAAACTTCGAATTTCCAAACGACAATAACAATAATATAATTTTGTTGATAATTTCCTGTTGAGCATCAACAATAGTTTAACACGTTTACAACAGCGATTTGTTCGGGAGAGAATTTTCTCATGTTATATAGAATTCAATAAAAAAGAAAAAGAAATTAAAAAAAATATTTTGGAACATTTGATCCATCTTTGTTGTATAGGCTGTTCAAATATTAAATCCCACAGACCAATTGTTATGTCATCGACGAAGTCCATTTTCACTTAATGATTTCGTAAGGAAAATTATCGTATTTGTGGTGTTAAAAACTCTTTAAAAATTCGACTCTTCGTAGGTTTTTGAAAACAAAAGTATTGAAGCACTTACACTCAACAACGAAAGCTATTGTGTGTATTCCAAATATTTGATGTTCAAGTTCCTTTTTGCTGTGTAATGCATCTACATAGGGGAGGCCGGAGTCAGTTGACTCAAGGGGTATGTTGACACGGTGTATGTTTCCCAGCTGTTATCAAATTTAGCAACGTTAATATAACCTCAGTAATTCATTTATACATTTTACAATAATTTTCAATGAGGTAGGGGTTATTAAAATCTGACAAATATACCCTGTGTCAACATACCCCTTTTGCCAACTAACCCCGAAATCCGCTATTGATTTTTCTTTTAAATTACACTAAAGGTAAATTTTTGTCAAAAAGTGGTATATGAATTTATGCGTAATGAAAAGATGTGTTTTTTCCACTTGTATTCTTTTAAAGCTCTACTAATACATTCTTTAAAACCAAAAATTTATATTATATATTCTAGTGGGACGACCTCTACTTTATAGTGGTAAACGTTTTAGAATGCCCTCTAAATTTAGTGGTTCTGGAATTAAAAAAAAAGCAGCAGCAAATCGTATTGAATTACAAGAGCCTAACTTAATTTCTGCTGATGTAGAAATTCGAAAAGAATTTCCAGAGACTTGGATTTGGAAATATGTTGAAAGCCATGAGTTAGTATACTTGATAAATACTAATTTTTTTTTTTTAAATTATGCTAGCAGTGCTTAAAGAGAATGCCTGAAATGTTGCATTAAAATATATTACTGTATATTATTGATTTTGTGTGTTAGAAGTAGTATCTTACAGACTCCAAAAGTCAAAATTGTTTTTCTTAATTTGTTTTGATTCATATGTGGTTGTTTTTTAGTTCAGCCAAATTAAGTGATCTAAATCAGATCCGATTATGTCATTAGTGCGCACAGTAAATTGGTCCAATAAAGTTTACATCTCCAAGATACAATTTACAATAATGATAAATATATCTAAATTTCTTCAGAATAAGGTATTAATTTGAAGATGCTTTTCGGTTTTGCTTGACAACGATCAGCTATACCCAGTTATACCAGACAATAATAAAAATACGGTTCAGAGAATTCGCGATTTTTTCAGTACGTCTTTGTATAAGCCGCGATGATGTATTTGAAGTCACAAATATCCATTTTATGCCCTTCACAAGAGTTAACCGTTTTCAATACAAAGGAAAATTTCAAGAACAAATCTGTTCTATTGTTCTACATATCTACAGAATTCAGTTGATACGAGATAGAGGAATTAAAGCTAGGATTCTATTGTCGACGAAGTCCGCTACCCTTATAATAGTTTCAAAAAAAGAAACTGTCACATTTCGGATACTAAAAAGTCTTGAAAATATAAAAGAAAAAACAATACATCAGGGGGGTTCTACGATCGAGGTTTAAGATGTAATTGGATCCTATTTATTTAAAAATCAAGATCTCGAAACACTCACAGTAACACTAACAGTAAGACATTGCGTGATACTACACAACTTTTTATGACCGAAATTGATTCGCATTGATTTTGAGAATGTTAGGTTCCAAATAGATGGTGCGACATTCCATAGATCATGTAAAACAATCAATTTATTGCAAATGATCGTCTACCTGAGGGGAAAGGTATACATTAACAATCCGTAAAAGATGCATGAGTTTCAAAGACGAAATTGGGTCTATTATAAGAGAGATTGAGGTTAGAAATTGAGATGAAATACTGACTTCCTTCAAAACAATCCATGGTGTCCTAGAAATTTTATTGAACTACGAAATGTTTCGTCAGTTCGTTTAAGAAAGCCAGAAAGAAACAAGAATACTTTCGTTCTTTTAAAATGTATAGTTTTTGTTATTATCGCTATTTTAATATTTTCATTTTTATTACATTTGTTTATATCTTTAATTTTCCAGAATTACCATCACCAATTGCTTTAAATGGTACATTGGAATCCATTTCCGATAATAGCATTGTACGTAGTATTTTTCCAGAGATATGGATTTGGAAATTCGTTGATAGGTAGTAAAGTTTAGTACAGAAAGGTTGGGTGCAATATTAGTACTTTTAATGTAGAGATATTCTCTTGAACCTCTCATATATTGGTGACTGGATACTTTTCATCATTGGAGATTTGACTACAGCTTTATTCTTTACCATTTTTTGATTTTGAAATTATTTATGTACTTTATCCGATTCAGAACACACGAACAACCTCGATATAAAACGTAACAATGTCAAACTCTCAGACTAATTTTGACGGTTTTGACAAAAATTACATCCTAAGAGAAAGATCTAAAGAACGCAAATATATTTTTGAAAAAAATTACGTGCTTTAACTTTTCACTGTTCTATTTTTTACAGTTCCATATAGAATTGTTCCCTTGTTACTTCCGCTACCACTTGCAAGTCCAGCAATGGGAGTATCTACTATAAATTTCATTACTAAGGTTGCAGAAAAAAAAGTTGGACAAATTGATAGTATTGCAATACGAAAAAAATTTTTGGAGACATGGATTTGGCAAACCCTCGATGCAAACAGGTTAAAATTATACAACTTTCACGTATTTAGTTTACTAACATTTTTTTTTATCCAATATCGAAATATTGTAGAAAACTTTATAATGATAATATTGATCAATAACATTACATACTTGGTTTGTTGTTCTTGCAAGACTATGCGGTGCTATATTGCTTTATCATCTTTACGTGGTTCACCCATGATATTTCTTATTATCACTATACAGATTTAGTATATTTTTGTAATATTTCCTCTTTATATGTGTTGTGTAGTATTGTCAAAATCAGTTGTTCGACAAAATCTATAAATAATTCTATAGGCAAATCTATCACTCACGAACAGATGAAAGTGATGACTGCAGTCCTTCCTTGACTTATTATGGGTTTTATTTGTATCTGATTTGATATAAAAATATTTCGTTTCATAAACATTGAATACGCATATCTTTTAAAATACCTAATGCCTAATAAATTGATCTAAAAAGTGCAGAAACTACAGATAGTACAGCCGATACAAACAGGTCTAATATTATTTGGATACCTTCTTAACCTCGAATGAAAATTTGAAAAGAATTCAGGATTTTTTGAATGTATAATTTTGCACATATGTTCATTACTTCATTAATGAAGTAATGAACACATTTCCTACTTGGATGATATCATTTATTTGTAGAAAATACTCCTCTTAAACCTGCTAAAATATAGTTTATTAGCATTTGTAACGTAGTGTGGATAGCACAGTTTAAACAGTCATGTGTCTCTGGAGAAATGTTAACTAGACATATTGGTTAACGTAGGTTCTGAACCACTTAAACCTTGCGGTTTTCAATATTTCACGCGGTTGGTATTAAAATCCGTGGCCTTATGGGTTATAACCATCGCACCATTGATACGATAACTGATTATAGTGAAATAAAATATTCTCGGCAGCTGAAAAACGCTACTATCATTTTCAAGTTTGGAGATTAACGATAACTTGCTGCCATATTTCACTATCTGAATTTGGGAAAGACAAGATGCGTCCACTTCTTTGAGTTATGCTTTTATGAATTTTTTCGGGCAGCTTAGCGTGTTCTCTAGGAATTTTTTCATAATCCGGGAAAATATATTTCATGGCTGTTGCTTAATCGCTGGTACCGTTGAGGCCAGTAACAACGCGATAGAGTTTTGGACCCATGACAATTCTTTGGAGTCCCAAATTTTGAAATCTTTTTGTTTATATGCGGGCATTGAGGTATCATATTAAAATTTAAAAATGGAAATAATTTTTAGTTATCCATCTCCTACCCGAATATTCCGTCCTCTTTGAGAGAAAACGACATTGAAAAGGTCCTTGCAAACTTTTCAGGCTTTTTTCTCTTTTATCTTTTTTTATGTCCAGTAAAACAATTCTTATCCACCTGGTCTTTTTTATTTTCTTCTTCCAGAACATCCGGTTGTATATTACGATAGTGAAATAGAACGTGCCGGAATCTCTCTACCCCAAATCCGAAAAGAATTTCCAGAAACATGGCTTTGGGCAACTGTTGAAATGTGAATAAATTTTATTTTTCCTTTGTGGTGGTGGTTGGTGGTCAAATTTTTTGGACTTTTTTCAATTTTACTTTATTTTTTTCCGGTTTTTGGTTTATGTTTTTAGAATTTTCTATTTATCTATACCCTTCTTTTTCTTTCCCTTTTTTTACGCT
>QYTT01079509.1:2298-13746 GCA_006980735.1 Dasypogon diadema
GTGGATTTGGCTCTATTTGAAATGAGACTCAAGTGAGCCTTATGCTCAGGACTTAACTGACTCGGGCAATTTCATGCTGGTGCGTAGGAGTTCTTTAAACATCACGGTCAGACCTAATGAGGGCCCCCCCCCGTTTATGCCTGAAGGAACTTTCACTTCTGAGAAGATCCCTTACCGATCTCGACCTAGTATATTGAGACTTAGAAAGAAGGGATTGAAACAATGAAATAAAGTTTTCATTAAATTTATTCGCAATTCATCTTACAATATATAATTTGCGCAGTATACTTAAATCGTAATTAAATAGAAAGTCGTACTTTTTTTCGTTATTACAATAAATAAAAGTCGACTACAAAGAAACCATACCTTTAAACGAACGTATCCTATATATTCTATGGTGTGTATTTACAAATATATTACAACTATGTATTTCTATATTAATTGGAATACAAAAAAAAAACAAATCAGACGATAATAACAATCATCATAAGGAGATGCGAAAATAAAAACATCTTAAGAGATATTAAAATTCGGATCCTTGACAAATACTCCCAGATGCAACCACAAAACAGGCTAAATTTATCGTAATCAAATTCTGTTTGTGTCACTTACCTTGTTTATTTGTCAGAAGAGCACACTTACACGGGTTTTATATAGGTTTCAACCATTCCATTTTGTTTTTTCCTTACACTCTTACAGTTACTTCAAAGAATTCATGAATACCTTATCACTGCTTAAATTCAACCTTACTTTTACCCTTACAATT
The DNA here is from genome assembly GCA_006980735.1 of Dasypogon diadema. Taxonomy (NCBI): domain Eukaryota; kingdom Metazoa; phylum Arthropoda; class Insecta; order Diptera; family Asilidae; genus Dasypogon; species Dasypogon diadema. Next base: position 3,065 of record QYTT01079509.1, read on the forward strand.
TCTTCAATGAATCAATAAAATAATAATGTAATAAGTGGTAATGCATGAATTTCTAGTAACATCCCTGTGTTAAAATTCGTTGGTATTGGGAATGTATGATGGTGTATATATGTTCATTACTTCATTAATGATGTAATGAACACATTCCCTTTTCTATAATATTCCGATAATTATACTCTGTACAAAAAAAATAATCGACAAGAACTGAAAATATGTAGTTTTTAGGTGTTGTACAAATCTACAACCTTTGTAATAATCTTTCTTCGACAATTTCTACAGAATCACTTACATTGAGTTTTTCGTTACATCTTACGACGGTATACTAGTGTGTCGCCGAATTCACGTGTATTTTTTTTAAATTCTGTTCACGATTTAAAATACTGTTTGATAAAAATTCTGTAAGTCTTCTAAATCTTTAAAAATTTTTTGCTTGCTAGTAAAATTGCATCGTGGCCTAAGATCTTACAGGTACTCGTAGAAAAGTATCCAGTAAGATATGTTCAGGAGGGAAAATAAAAACGGGAAGAAGACACGTGAAAACCTGTCTATATTTATAGCCTTCTTAAGACGTTCCTGGGCTGGTGTTAATTTTTATTATTTATATTATTTATTGAAGTTAGGATGCTTAGTTCATATTTCACTTCCATTTCATCTTGTCATATCATTCTCATAACCAGATGGTAGCGAGCCTTGCCATGCACCGGTGTCCATGAGAGATCATGTGATATATAGTGCAATGAATGGTTAGGTGAAAAACTGTTTCGTCTGCCTATTTCAGAGACCAGTATGGTGACGTGAATTTAACTAAAAGGGTTTTATACATGATGTTTTGATTAACACATTCCTGTATACAAAAATGATTATATAAAACCCCATCCTGTATACAAAAATGATTATATAAAACCCCATTAACAATTGTAATATGGCTCGATGATTTTTCGCAATTATCTGGGTATTAGACTCGGATTTCGTGTCGATTAGGTGGTTCGGCATATGGACAACCCTACTTTTTTTAAGGTATTACCTAAGCTCAGGGGACAGCCTTAAATACACATAGAACATCTCAGGCGGAGAGAAATTTTTAGAGAAGAGAAGATTGGGAATTTTAACCTCACAAATGTTCAATATCCCAGTGGTTTCACATGTATCCACTTGGGGATTTGTACGCTTTGGAGGAGCCAATAGGTCATTTCTCCCTTAATCAACATAGCTAACTACTAATAAAGTTTCTTAAGAAACAAACAATTTATTTTATGTATTTTAAAATGTATTTTTGTACAAATACAAAATAAACAACACTTTTAATACAACATCCTTCAATCCTTCAATAATATTGATAATTTCACAGAAAAAATTTCATACAAAGAATAATATGATTTTTTTACTTAGGGAATACGATCTTTAAAAAAAAAAAACACCAAAGAACATAAAATCATAGTCTCAAACCACACTTTGCAAAGGCAGATATAGCATTTAGCTAATTTTCGCCTTATGCATATCATCCACATTTTATTACATCTTGAATTGCTTTTTTACTTATAAGATACGAGGATGAACTGGCACAGGCATAAAAATTTATGACTTGGGACGAACAATATTGCTTAATTCATGCATCAGCTTCTTCGACAACATTAAGTGCTTCAGTAGAAGACAATTTTTCCCAGGGGGAATAAAATGGCAAAAGCGTGGGATTTATGAGATTTTTATTAGTTTCCCCTTTTATTTTCTGTCAACGGAGTTTGATTGGAGAAGGTTCTTTGATGTCAGCGTGAAAGATAAAAATGAACATAAAGTCTATTTGTTGTTAACCCCATATTGAAAGGATTATTAGCGGTTGCCAACGGAGTATAAAAATGGCAAAATATTGTTCATGGTGAATGTGTAAGGACAAGGTTTCTTAGAAATCAGTTTTATTACAATTTTTCCTCCGCACAATCTTTTTTTTCATTTTATTTGTACGGATTATTACTCCACGAGAAATTACTTAATTCCTGTTATTAAGAAGATGAAAGACTCCAAAGTAAGACGTTTTTTCTAATAGGTATTCACTTGGATGATGGAAAAGATTGGGACATATTTTTGATATATAAAAATCAATATTAACCTGGAAAGGTACCCCCCGGATGAATTTTCTTATTCGTATGCTTCCTCTGTATTCAATCGAATGTAGTAGCATAACTGCGTGTACCATACCCTAATAGAAATGACGAAATTATATATAATGTATTTAAATTCAAGTAGTTAAAATTCAATTTGACTCGTGATAAAATTTTCAATCCAACGGTTCACCAACTACTTCAGATCACAAAATTCTTAGGTTCAATTTTAAGCAGTCTGTGCTGCTTTCATCCATATCCTGATGCCATAGAATTACCAGTAATTGGTCCAAATAAGCCCAACATCTACGTGACTTGTTGACGGTAGCTTCTTTAATAGCAGATATGTTCCCACTAATCATCCTGAAGTAGCTCTTCTCGATTTTGCTTCGGTTCGTATTAGCTACTCAATACGTGAGAAAAATTCATAATAACAGTTTGCATCCTTACGATTCCTTTAAATAATTGCCAGAAATATATATATATATAAAAAAAGGATCGGGTACTATTAGATGAATTTGTTCAGTCTACCACAATAAATGATTTCATAAGAAATATTTTCGTAAGGAAAGAAACCTTTAGGAGATATGTATGAATCTTCTTCCAGACCATCAAATAGGATTGACTTCTGCAAACGAATCGTGCGAAGAACACTTTGTTCACGGGCTTACAGACTGATTCCCTGATATCGAACGAAGATACTTAATTATCTATAATATAAGAATTACTTTTCGTATCTTGTTATTCTTTATTTTTGCACGAAGTAGAATTAGTCATGTGTGATTGATTGCCAATTCTCTTTTGTGTAGCAACGAAAAATCTCCTTTATTGTTGCTATGATATGATTGATCCCGGGGTAAAAAAGATTTGTAATGGGCATTTCTACTATGAAGTGTTATACCTATAAATTATTTTTGTTTACTTTCATTTGCTACCCCCCTTGATTACATTCCAACTTATCATTAATTTCACAGAATTTAAATCCAATGTAGAGTATTGAAGAGAAAGAGAGAGTTTGGTATTTATGTATCCGGAATAATAAACGAAGATAAATAAATTAATAAATATCACTGAAAATGATTTTGTTGTTTTTCAAAAGTGCTGCTAAGCCGTATTTCGAGATTTTATTTGTAGATTAACTGATCGATATTGGCCGTGACAGACGACGTTCTATTCGCCATTTCCAGACAATTAGTCACAATGCACCTTACTGTCTCAATATTCTTCAGATACAGTCTTTATGTATCATCCTATAGGATCCCCATCCTTTAAAGGTAACATCCGAAGCTTCCGCGCTCAATGGTTAGAGAAATCAATAATCTAAGTGTTCGAAAGGCATATGAAACATACAACAAAACAGGCTTCTAAAATACTAAAATCCCAAACAATCAATCAGGTCAAGCCATAAACAGGTATTTCGGCATCTTGGCTCCCGATGAATTTTCTGGGCAGTTATTAAAATAATTGCTTCGGTGCTATTTTTAAAGCAAACCCAAACAAGTTGTTTACTGCCGACAACGAGAAAGTAAACAAGGACCCTTACCGAAGATGTATTTTCAAAAAAGAGAGAAAAAAAACACACAAACTAAAATATTTTGTCGGACGATAATTACATTATGCCCGTAATGAGGCCATGAGTGCTTCGTCAAACAAATATGAGTATAAAAATCCACCCCAGTCAAAAGTTTTAAGGACTTTTTGGCTTCCACTTTATTTTCAATTACGTTTCTGTAATTAATAAAACTTCTAAATTTCCAGGGGCGGAAAAATGAAAACGTTCAACTTTGATGGAGAAAGCTTTACTTTGTGTCGCATACAGCGAAGGGGTCCGCTCGTATTTTTTTATTAACATATCCCGCAAAAGTAGAAAAGGGACAAAATTTCAAATTAACGATAATTTTATAAAAAAAAAACGTGAACTTTGTGAATTTTTAAGAAGGCCGTACTCCTTGTACGTACACCGCTTCTCCCAAAATCAGGCCGTTTTGATTAGTGTTACAACTTGCTATACTTCAAGGTAAAAAGTTTAACGAAGTACAGAAGAACACATTGTCAAAACTTTGCCAGGATGTTGTGTACACATTTTATGGAAAATTGTTTTGCCAAGCAATTTTAATAACGATGTAAATTCCAAACTACCACCCGCCTCAACTGTAAACTTGCAATAAGGGGAAAATTCTGTAGTGGGTAGAATGTTCCCGGCACCTGTCAATGAAACTTCGTGCAAAAAAAAAAACACATTGGAATATCCGAGAGGTCGTAAATCAGAGGACAAGATGAGAGTTTTCCTTTGCATTGTTCTAAAAGCTTTAATGGCTAATGTACTCTGCTCCAAATTGATTAAGCCAAAATGGTCACAAGAACCATATCATGGGTAGAGCCAGTCCAGGGTAAATAAAATTGATGATCCTTTACTGGCCTGTACTCACCCCTTCTTCTTCTTTCAGTGAGAAATGGCATTCATCCGCACAGGAATTCAGCTTTAATTTCCTGATATTTGTTCTCCTTGGAATGGACAGAGGCAAGGAAACACTTCTTCGATTGATGCAAATGGAAAATTCTTGCAAGTCTCTTCAAAGTGGCGCGTGCAAATTCAATCAATATTCATCAGATGAGCCTTGACCGAATGCTTGAGGGTGTATTTTTCGGATCATCGATTTTGTTATTCAAAAGTTAAGGGAAGTTATCAACAAGTTTCTGACTAATTAACCCCTTCGACGAACGCATTTCCATCAAAGTTCATAAATTATTTATGGATGTCATATTACATCGTAAATAGAGTGTAAGTTCCGGGCCCGTTTGTCAAAGTTGGTTACTTTGTGTTGTGAGGGAGATGTTTTAAGTTGGGAGCAAAACTTTTCCCTTATTGATGTGAGGTAAATATTTCAAGCGTGTGAATAAAGTTTTCTGCGGTGTTTGTGAGCCGCTTATGATTGAGTGAGCAAATTGCTGCGGTGTTATTTCCTCAGCTCGAATCTATTCTGCTATAGGTTTGTAATATCATACAATTTCGAAAGTTTCCCTTGTTTTGTGAAATAGTGCCTCGAGACGAAATAACACTGTTCTGGTTGATGAATTGAAGTTTTAAACTAACTTATTGTTTCCAATGCTTTAATTATGGGAGTTTTATGCCGTTTCCTAAAAGATGATAGACTGTGCCGTTTACAAAGTAATTGGGAAACTTGAAACTTTCACTCTGATATTTGAAACTACTTTAAAGCAACTTTTCTACCATTTATAGTAAATTATTACACTGAGAATACAAACTGCTTCGAAGCAATTATTATAGTGTTAATGCTAAGATGGAAAATGGGTGAAGAGAATGGCGAAAAGCGCCCTTACCAAGTTCTTTTTAAAACCATAGAAACTCTATGGAAGCATGGTTACCACCATCTCAAGTTGAAAATTTAACGTACCTATTTTAGAATTGTAAGCAACATTAAGTTTAGTAAGAATCCTTGTGGAAGAGAGGCTGCACTAGTGGACAGGTTACGCAGGGAAGCATAGATCTTGCCAACTAAGCTATTAATATGAGTTGTCCAAGATTAGGTATTGTTAAATATAATCACAGAGCCGTCAAATACGATATCAGAAAAATATGTCTGATCCAGTTCAATAATAACTTCGCTTGATTCAGATTAATAAGAGTTTATGTAATAAGAATTTATTTTGTTGAGCCCAAGGGGGAATAGCTATAAGATCTGCATTTATACAGTACACAGCATTCTCGCCTAATCCCAGCGAACGTGAGATATAAAAACGTACGTCGTCAACATGCATATAGTATTGAGAATACTTAATATCATTTGGAAGGTCATTAATGAATATTGTAAATAACAATGGACCAAGTATGGAGCCCTGCGGTACACCAGATAAAATCTTCATAAATACGGAGAACATCCATTACTGAAATAGTCAGAGAGAAATTTATTTTCTTTGAGGAAGAAAAATTGCCGTCAGAGAAAATTGTATTTGGTGGGACTTTTTTCTGAAATCTTGCCTCAGCTGATTGAATGATTTTTATGTAATCTCCACAACGTAGAACCCATCCAGAATGAGTACGTAATAGCTGATATTACTCCTGAGTTTTCATTTCAAAATCCGTGATTTCCACTTTCAATTACTTCATTTGAAAAGTTTATACCACAAGTTGAACAAAATTTTTCATAGTTCTCAACGTGCAACTCACTTCTTATCCCAAATGGATTCTAAATACCACTGTGCAATTTATCATCACCTGGAACAGATCGTTAGTTCTTCTTGTCCACATGTATCTGTCTTGGGATTTCGAAACAATTTCAGTTAAATCTACTGTGACTTTTGTTTCATCGTGAAAATGTTTTCGGATTTCATCTATTTGAAAAGAGTTAATTAGATTTAAAGGGGCTTATTTAAGTTTCCATGTTAATTGTGGTGTCGTGTGGTAATTTATCTTCTTGAACTGATTTTCCAGTAGATTTGAGTTTGGGATTTCACCTTCTTCTGAGCAAATTACCTCATTAAATTTGAATGAAGTAAAGTAAATCTTAATTAGTGATATATCTTTCACGTAGCCACAAATAATTTTCAAATTATTTATTAAATTTTTCTTTTTAAATTGTACTTTCCTCAGTCAAGTCCCATGTTTCTGACCGAAAATGCACTACAAGTGTAATAATTATGCAATAAGCATTCTTTTTTGGTCTCGTAAATTGTGGGTGAGATCCCAAAAGTAGCAGATGGAATTGTCCGTAGTGTCCTTTTGAGTCCGCTCAAATTTAAGTGTAGAGACTGTGAGTGAACTCATAACTGACCAGACACAAAACTAGAACGGACTCAAAACAGATTTATAACTTGAGAGAATTCAAATTTTGATCGGACTCAAGTTTGATCGAACTCAGATGTTGATCGGACTCATATTTGAGTGGACTCACTCAAAACTAGAGTCTGCTCTTAATTTAAGTTAATTTGAAATTTGTGGTTCTTGTAACTCTGATCCTAGGTGAACTTAAATAATATTAATAGCAAAGCATCAGCTTATCTAAGATCATTATTTATTTGAGGACTTTCCAAGCTGTGCCTTTCCAACACTACCATAGATCGCACCCAGGTTATACAACAGAAATTAAAAATTTTTCTTGGTCCTGTTTTCTAAATTAAACATATTACACAACGTTTGCTTGGTAGTTTTGACTAAAAGTCACTTAAAACCCCAAAAAAAAGTGATGGAATAAGGTCCTAGATTGAGCCTATTAATATAGTTCAAGGCTTTCTTCGGTGACGCGGAAAGGCTAGTTGGCACCGGAGAGCGCCTGATATCTGGAATTCATACATTTGAGACTGAGCACCCTTCTCCCAAGCAGTAAGATGTGTGATTTTGATCTTGGGGGATGTTTGATTCCAAACTTCTTATTGGTTATTCAAGACTGCCCTGTTAGTGAACGTATCGTACAGGGCTTTCCCACTATTCACTACCCGTGCACTCATTTGGTAGCTAACACCCAAGCTCTAGGTCATACTGCGATCTCTGTAAGGTATTATCTACGTTATGATAGCCGCATCTTTTTTTTCCTTAATTGAGTTTTAGTTCTGTTTTTATTATTAATTTATTTATTCTAGGGGACCCTCACTAAACTACCTTTAATAATATTTTTCCCAGGGCTGCATTAGAAGAGAAAAATTTAAGACGAGTTATTTCCAAAAATGTTCCTCGAAACAATGTTTTCAATACTTACATATTATCTGGACTTAGGGTCACATTATTAACTCATTATCTTTTAACAAAAGCATATTAGGGCTAAAGGGGTTCTTTTGATATGGAAATATGACTTCATTTTCTACACCTTACCTAAGTGGTGCCAATGGTATAAAGAAATTCCTTTAGGATGCCTTTCGTGTAATGTCTGAACCCATCAGGAAAATTTTGGCATTATTCTTTTGTTGCCTGCAACTTTATCTTGATTGTTTTAATGGGATTTTCAGGAAATATCCAAAAAGGAAATGTTAGCCTAATGTTTTAATCGATAAATATTCTCTTTCAAATTTAAAATATTCAAAAAGCGACAAAGAGATTCTTGTTAATGAGTTTTCAGCCTCTCGGTTTTTCTCGAAATTTATTCAACAGCGTCACATTATCAAAGCGAAGTTGGACAAAGTTAATATTTGCCTGTCCGTAACCGCCTTAATACTTTGGCATGCAATTAACAAACATTGCCCTGTGAAAATTTACAATGAATGCTAACGAGATTCCGGAAGTTGCGCAATGAAATTTATAACTCCCACCACCGAATGTCCTAAAGCATTAACGGTAATTGAATTTTTGATTGGAAAATAGAGAAAAACATGAACTTTGCTTCGATTTAGTCTCGATATTTATTTGCGTAATTAAGAAGAGTTAGCTCCGATGTATCTGTGAGTTCACGATGCACTGATTTGGTTAATTTGTGATGGAGTTATTTACAAAATCATCCCTGAAGAATTTCGACAGTTCAGTTTTTAAACATCCATTTATTTCACCCCCGGAAAAATATCAGATAACTTTTCATATCGTCCTAATTGGCAGAATGCTGCTGATTCGACAAATTGCACTTAAAGTTATTTATCTGAAAACGTGTGGATCTTTCGGTGTATATCTGCTTGTTCATCGTTCCCTACCTAGAAGAAGAGAACGAAATCTTTAAAAAAATATCGGATTCTATTTATCATGGTGGAAAGAAGTTACCCCATTGGGCAGATAAAATATAATCTCCCTGGGAATGTACTACCTGTGAAAGGGTAGTTCAGAGCGGTTATGGCTATTTTGGACATCATTAGGTAAAGAGGTCATTTGAGTATCGTCGCTATTATTTTCCCTTCAAAGGTTTATATGAAATCCTTTTTAGATAAAGTACCACCCCAAAAAACCCATCTTGTATATCGTATAATACTCAAGACTGACCATTATAAACGTGATAGGAATATATAGATAAGGATATCTGAGAAAACATGAGAATTCACAGGAATTTAGAAATTTGTTTTTTTTTTCCTCTTAGAGATTATCTTTCAAGGAAAAAACAAATTTTAAAAGGCTAAATGACGCCAATAATTTTTTCATTTCTTAGATATTAAATACTTAGGAAAATGAAAACCTTTGATATGATATTTACTGAACCCAAGTTGACTTCTGCTTTTCATTTTTTATATTATCAAGTGGAAAAAAATGTGATTAAAGATAGTCTGAGCATAAACATCTAGCTACGTAGTTGAAATAAAATTTAGTAAATATTTTAGAAATAAATTTATAAAGTTTCACTGCATATTTTGGACTTAATTTTTTAGGCCCTTTTATAGTTAAGATTGAAAAGATTTTGATGATTGAGATATCGTTCAAAGGACTGGAACTATAGATGTATAAATGTGCACTAAATGGTCAGAACTTTACTGCATACTCGTTAAAGCCTTAGTGGTGAAGCTCCGGCGGAAAGCTTGGGAGTGAAGTTCCAGTGGAAATCTTTTCAGGGGAGCTTAGGGGGGAAAACTTTCGGGGCGCTTTGGAAATTCGGGAGGAGCTCGGAGCCCCCAAAACATACTACTGTGGTGCAATGAAAGCGTATGCTCCTGCTGATTATAATTATACTCCTCCTACTCCTACTGATAATAATGATTAAATAATTTTCCATATTACTTCGAGTTGGGCCTCTTAATTAGCTGCCGAGAATATTATTTTATTATATTAGCCGCAGAGAGTATCCTCCACGATCCTGGACACACAGCGTGTGCTATCTAGTTTGCTTTTGTTCGGAAATGTATATGTCCTGTCCTAATTGCTTAGTACAGGATGACACACGGGATCTAACTTTTTTGAATGGCTAGCACTAGTGGCAGGGCCGTCTAGTTGTCATATCATTGAGGGTATTACACTTTCCATTATACACCATTTCAGTAGCAATAGAGCAGTATTTTTACACACGAAGCTTTCGTTAAAAATGATGGGCCCATCACAGGTGTATAACGTCGTCAAGAAATAAATGTTGGTCGACGTGGTGCAATCCTAAAACAAAACACCATCCTGAAATGGGTCGAGGATTTCAAAACAACTGGGGACATCGCAAAGAAGATTAGTCACATTGTGGTGTGCTATTGGCCATACAAATGGCGTCACATCACAGTTTATTACCTTTTCCTCCTCTGGAGTTATTTAAGAAGTTGTGTCTAAACTCATAAGTCAAATACCTTGCTTGAATTAAACTAAGCCATCCCCAAAAAATGCTTAAGAGCAATCGAGGTATGTTAGACCCTGTGTATGAGGATTACAAGTGAAGGATGAAATATTAACTAATTGTCGATAGACGCAACCTCACAAACATTATTTTTCACACTTGATTACTTACACCAAATAACACATATTAACGTTAATTTTGGTGTAAAAAATCCACATTATGTTAAAAATTTACTTAGTACTAGCCTGTCAAAAACCATCAGATTGCCGTGCGGTCAATCTGTATTTACACAATTCTTTTAGATATACATATCAGTTTTATTATATTCTTAACTATAATTCTCTTTTAGGTGAGGAAGTCATCTGTAGTAACATCCTATGGCAAACAGCAACTCCAGATTTTCAGGTAA
>QYTT01079509.1:17855-33760 GCA_006980735.1 Dasypogon diadema
AGGGTTATAAATGAAAATATTCCGAAAATTTTTAATGGTAAAGTAGTTGGAACATTATTTCTACAAAAATACATATGCGTGTGTAGATGAATATTAGACTTTTAGGAGTGTGGGGCATAAGCGATTTAGAAAATGTTTTAATTCCATGAAATCAACATTCAACACGTAACTTTTCCTTCAAATTACGTCAAACTCACTCTGAGACTGCTTGCTTTTATTGCCAACTGCATCTATTATTATTTCTAGTTTGGCAATAGTTGTAAAAATAATAAATTCCCAAATATCTCGAATAACAATAGTATCTTAACATTTATAACTTCTGTAAATCATTAAACCATCAGCGTAACAATTTAATTGCCCATTACGGAGCTGTCCGTCTCGCAAGACTGGACTCATAAACAAACCATCCCCGTCCGTACACAGTAAATCACTCAGGAGGTTTTAATTATTTTCCCCCAAAAGGAAACTTCACGAATTCCTTTCCTGCCTGACAATAGCTCCTAATTAGAAACAAGATTTACTAAGATACCGCGATATGGAATATTACATTTGCGTTAGAGTTTAAATTTCCGATGGTATTCTGGTGTAGGGGATGGAAAACATTTCCCAGACAGCCATAAATTTATTAACAATTTTCAGAGTATTTCTTTCACTTCACAGGTTCCCGGTGGTAACTTACTAAATTCCCGGTGGTAAACGTTGGGATTTCCGTTTACAACTTGTAAAATTGTTGTCGTAAAAAACGCTCAGGGAGGATGCAAATAGCTTTGCGTTGTATATGACATGTCAGGAATGAAAAGATTTTATTGCCTCCCCGTAAATTAAGGAAAATTAAATCGCAATCATGCTTAGATTTTTACAAAAGAATAAACTTTTCATTTGCTTAGTCTTTGTAAAGGGAATTTTATGCTGTCTTGTGAAATACGGACTTGAATGAGATCACAGAAGATAAACTCACTCAGATGTCTGGTGGTAGCTTTAAATTATCAACAAATTTACGAGCAAAGCCCCCTGTCATCAGATGCCGACATATCGAATGCAATTGTCCTGTGGTTTATCTGCAGAACTATTGCGATACTCCAGTAGTGCCAATCGATAGCACATAATCCTAGTGAAGTAAACATTGCCAAAATATGAACTGCATAAGCCAGACAACAGCATTCCTTGCCGTTTACAGTACAGACACAAGTACTGAGGATTGCTCAGTTCGAAGTTCGAATCATACATAGTTGATGCCAGCCAATAAAGGTATTGAAGTGAATTGGCACTCTGCCTGTATAGCCCTTTTCTCTTCATGAATTCTTAACCTAATCTGATTGATAAATCCTATATCCATTAGTAGGGAAGGAAAACACGCCTATTTGTGTAAATTCTGGTTTTCCAGGTGGCCCATAAATAATTAACTGAATATCCATCCAACGGAATGAAAATTCGTATGGATTTCACCCCAAAAACAACTGCAGCAGAACTAATTAATTTCATTATCCATTCAAAGAACTGGAGCAAGATCAATTTAGGAGCAATCTAAAAGATTCCCATTACAACTTGGGCAGGCAAAGTAGCCAAACTGTTTCCTTAAGAACATAAAACCACATTCGATACTCTTGTCTTGTCCATTTAATCGCAGCTCTTGCAGAGCTTTTAACTTAATTGACTTTTAGGGAAATGATTTTGGCGGCTGTTTCTTTCTAGGATTTTATTTCACTACTCGAAAAGTAAACATATTTGCTTTCAAGTCCAGACGGTCTCAGTTGGTCACAGCTACCGAGATAATCCCTGAGCTCATTAAAATTATTACACCAACGGAATAAACTAGAGTTTTCAATTTAATTAAAACGGCTGCACTTCAGTGTAATGTTGCGCTTTGGGCGCTCTAATTCACAATTTAATAAGAGCTTCATCCCTTTATTGACACGAGCCAAGGATAAGAGATGACTGAGAAATATAACAAATTGTGGTATGCAAAATAAATTACTGCAAACGATGCATCTCCACTGAAACTAGAATAGTTTAAGGATCAAATGGATGTAAATAGATTTACTTGAACTGTAATTGCATTAATTTAATTTACTTCAAGGATGGTGTCCGAATTCAAATTTCATCTCACATTTCATTACAACAAACTTATATGGCTCTATCTGTGCTCCCAAGATGTGGCTACATATTTCATGTATACTGAAAATTGGGAATTAATAGGAGCCCCTGTGGGTATAGCGTGAAGATGGTATAACACGAAAATGCTAGGAATTATTGGAGAATCGCTGTTTTATATGAAGAATCGCTGTTTTATATTGAATAGAGGTAGGACTGATATGATTGCATATACACTCTATACGTATAAGTGCTCTATGCATTGCGAAATACAAAAGACCAAAAACAGTAGTAGGTCGTAAGTGAATTATTGACATAAACCCTGTTTGCAGGTGACATGCAATCAATAATTGTTAGAAGGAAGCTAAGTAAATAGACTAAGTGGTAGTATCTACCCAGACTTAAATAATATAGAACATGATAGCAAAATAGAATAGAAACTATTAAGTTATTATTTAAATTAATCTATTCGTAGATTTCTTTTTCTATGGCTTATATAATCGTAATGGGCTTATATAATTCTTTCTGTCCTCACAATAAATCAGGAAATATGTACTCCTCTTTAGGAAATTCTGACCCATCTCCTACCACATTTGTGTAGCATTTTAAACGAGTCCATTAGTGGCCTTTTAAAAGGCCAAAGAATATTGAGTTCTGCTGCGAAATTTTAAGAAGTATTATACCTTTGTTACTCACAACTATTGAAGGTATTATGCCAACGAAGTACTCTCCAAACACAAAGGACTGTAAAAAAAACTATGAAAGAAAAAGTGACATCATCTTTAGGGTTACTTCGATGGGATCTCTAGGGAATCTATCGAATCCATGGTAAGAATGTGAAGATAAAAGTAACCAGTTGTAAATTGTATGAATGATTTAATCATCATCAGCAGTCAAGAGGTAAGTGAAAGTGATAGGGACTTCACTTCGAAACTTCAGGCAAAAAAAGTGAAGAGAGTCGGAGAGTCGGAAGTGAAGAGAGTCGGATGTAAATCAAGCTTAACACACCCCGGCAGAGAACCGATGCATTGCGTGCGAAAAATATCCGTGCCAACAATCATTATTCTGGCTATTCAGGTTGGAGCAATTTTTGGCAAGAGGACTAGGTCCAAAGCCGAAAAGGATAGCATCTTGAAGAAAGCAAGAAACGAAGGTCCTACTGCTTGTAGCGTGATTACCAACATCTTCTAGGAAATCTGTAGATTGACTGATAAATGTGGATGCGTCAACTACCAAAGGCATAAGTGAATCCTCCAAAGGATAGCTTACTCCGATAACGCTACTTAAATCCGACATCTGTATTCGTTGCCAAACTAAGATGAGCGAGCAACCATGGAGGACCAGGTCCAGGAGCTCCTCAGCATTCAGCGCCATAAGCAATAAAAATTTTGAGATTTTTGCGGAAAGATGGCTGTTGTTACTATAAGGATACTCATGTACATGGATGGAAAAAAGTTGTACAATAAGATGAGCTCGCAAATGTATTCCTCAATGGGTGTATTTTCACCTAGACTATGTCCCCTGCTTGCAAACTCAATGTTAGTCACTTTGGAATCGGTGGGGTTTAAGGCTGTAAATTATACTGATGATCCAGTTATGCTGGCTTGTGGTGTGGTGTGTAGATCAGGTGGCTTAGCCAGGCCAATCCTACCAATTACCTGATTACTATACACTTTCATCCTTGGAGAACTAATTGGGGGTCACTCCTTGCTGACAAGCCGATGAGCTTGCAAGGAAGGGCTCTCTAGCGATAGATTCATAGACAGACCTTTAGAGTCGGCAAGAAGAGAGAAATCGAAACTACTATACTAGTTGAATATAGATAGATAAAGCTAGCTTCTTGCGAAGTTTCAAAATTCTACACCTAAATTCACTCCCAAAAATGCACAGACTCCTGTTTATTTCATGTACGCTTTCAAGATTAAACAAAGTTTGAATTGAAATTTTAATCCTTCAATCATAATCCAAAATAATATTTTATTTGCACAGGCTACCTTAATCTATAATAAGTGCTTTTCATTAATGTGAATAGTACGCTTTCCCTTGCCGTAACTCCTCCGATTTTTTAACCTATACAAACTATAAATCACCAACGAAGTTTTTTTTTCCTTCTTTCACTAAATTTATTTATCACTCGACAAATTTTTCGAAAAAAGATTGTACTTATTGGGGGAAGGGAAATCGTAGGCCAAAACGAATCCTTGCTAGGAAATACAACAAATTTCCTACGGATCTTATAATAACTCCGTTTTCAAATTGATTCGATTTTATTACCTCCCCTCTGTCCATTCATTTCTCCTCATTCACTTATTTCTCAGGGTGACTCTGTCAGCTAAACGTAAAATTTCTCTACGATATATACGAAAATGCAAAATTTATCTTTGTCTATGGTCCGAAATATGAATGCGAACGAAGGAACGGCTTATAATAGATTTCCACAGTTAAAGTCAAACAAGTCCCAAGGATTCTAACATGTAGGAGCAACAGAAATGATAAATGGATGGATTCCCAAAAGCCAAGTGTGTCAAATTAGTAAGCAAAAGGACATGCCGATGTGTGATATTCCCGAATCTTGCAATTTCAACAGAGCCAGAATGATATAGATTTTCATTTTTTTTTTTGAAAGGCAACAAGGACTGTTCACACAATATGAAATGGTGGTGTCATTTACCCGAAAAATATTCTGATTCCTTGAGTGGATTTCTGATAAATGTGAACCAAAATTGCGTAAATTTTCAGAATGAAATTTTATTATTAAATTAGAATAAATCACCATAAGTACCAATAGCCATATATATATATATCTGTATAGGCTTATAAATATTTTAAGATTAAGATTAAAGCACTTGGTGGAACATTTTCGAAGTCATCTTGAAGATGAAAATTTAAATACTTAAATTGTAGTCAAGTACTACAAGGAATTGAGGTGTTCGCTAAAGCAGACCAAAGCTGTAAATTTTATCATCAGGATGTTAGATATTCAGACCCGTAAACCTGTAATGTATGAACCAATCATAATTAGCGTTGACGCATTTTTATCAATGTACACAATGGTCTTTTTTTTGTAACAAGAGTAGTTCCGTCACGTGTTTTTCTCTACATCCTACGGGAATAGTTGGGTATATAGAGCACGATAATAAAAAGGCCTTATTAAAAAATAGATAGCGAAATAAAAGTGACATCTGGAATGATTCCAAATAGCATTTTATCTCCTCGCACCTAACCCCATTTTAAGTATTCCAACATATGAACCAGAGCCAGTATTTCTGCCTGATAAAATGAGATGCAGATGCCTTTAGGCTAAGATAGCAGGATAAATTAAAATCTTCTCTCCGGCCATCTGGTAAAACCTTTTGTATATTCCGACCATCTTGATCCCGTCTTTCGGCATCGTAAGTTTCCTGATATTTTTTACAAGATCCAAAATTCTTAGTCGCCGACGAATACCATGTACCACCCCACTGCATTCTGAGTGCCACCTTCACTGTCATCTCCTTCACAGAGAAATCCAGCAGAGGTTTCTGACGCAGCTGTGGGTGTAATGCCCGTAATTCTTATGCAATTCCTTCTTTGCAATCTAATGGCAACTTGGTATACCTTAGGTCGCCTGCCTATCCAAGGAAATGGCAAACCACTATTGTATTGTATATAACATCCATCGTTTTTCTAAAGAAGGTAAAAGGTTCAAATTTCAGTGTATCTAGTAAAGACTGGAGTTTATATTTTGCTCGCTTTGATAGTAAGACCTTATTTCTCAACACACTTTCATCACATGGTGAACATTCGTCATGAACTTGCCCCTCGCCACCAAACACCACGTCATCTGCTTAACCAACGACGTTAATACTAATCCCTTCATGTGGAAAGAATAAAGAGTCAACTGTTCTAATCCACAGAAAAGGAGATAACACTACTCCTTCTAGACACCCTCTCGGGACCTTTCCCATAACTTTCGCCTGACTGGTCTGAACCTTGATTGCCCTGTTCCTCAACATGTTGTTTATCCACAAAAACCTAATCTTGAGCTTTCAATTTCAATGGGTGTATTATATATATTCCCCGAAGAAAGAGTTGAGTTGATATAGGAACATAAAGATTTTAATTCTATTGGACAGTCAGATTGGACCTATCAAGTCTTGTCCAGGATAATCTTGTAGTTCTTAGGATCAGAGGCAATAAAAAATCACTGATTCTTTAGCAAGGAGAGGTTCCAAATGATAATGTATGTGATTGTTTTCCAAATTAAAATCTCATATATGAAATTTTCTCCTAACAACACATTGCTTTAGAGGATCCAACTGGTTGCGAAGGAATAAGGTCCAAGCAACTCCCTAGTCACTAACTCAGTGGCAAATCAAAATGCTCCGTCCGCTGTTATGTACAAAAACTTGTTTCACTTGAACTAAAATAATGTTTACTCCTTTCAATATAACTCCGTGCAAGCATAAGAGAAAGCATATCCTGGAACTCCCCTTTGTAAATTTCATTTTAACCTTAGTCAAAGGGAATTTCATTGTAAAACGGAGGAACTTTGGGGGTCAATTACAAGTCAGGACAGCAGTCTGTCACACAAGTAAACATTTCTGTGCCATGAGAATTAATCTAGAGTTCTGTACAAGTGGAAGTGGAAATGGAAAATCAAAATCGGTAAAGGATTCATTTGTGATGTTCCGAATCCAAAAACTTTAATTAAAATTAAAACTGTTCAGCTGTACAATAGAAAATAGAATAGAAAATGTCACACTGTGAGTAAATTATTTGCTATGCTTGAAACTTTTGATTATTTAATGAAGCTTTTGTGATGCAAGCGGGCATAAATAATTCAGTGGAATGCTACATTTCTTGGGAAAGAAATTTGAAATTTTACTTTAATATAACTTTCCAGTCATGGTATATACTTTTCCTTATGCAAATGCATTAATTTTTAAATTTTCAAGAGCACTCTAAATTAGTATGAATGTATAACTGGGATCATGTAGAGGGAAAAGCTATTTCCGCAGCACGCAGAGAGATGTTCAACTTTCAGGAAATTATTCCTAGAAAAATATTGACACAAAATGTTATACAAAGATAAATGAGAAGGAGTAGACAGTAATGCGATTCCACACGACGATGATGTTTGACGTTTGGGCACATTAATTTTAAAAGAATTTACAGAAATGTTGGTATTACGAAAAATTTTGTGAAAAAGATTGTTACGCTATGGATGAGGAAGAAATATTAAGCTAGAGATTTTTAAGTGTGAAATTAAATGAACGAAAACACCAAAGTGTCGACTCACACAATATAATTCTAATTTAAAATTATAAATCTCCCATTACGAAAAATTGCTCAAAAAGTAAGTTAGTTACTCTGATGGTTACCTGGCATGCCTGATTAGGTCACTAAATTTCCGCAAGAAATATCAGCACAAGTCAGACGACCATTGTATAAAATTAGTGTACTGACCTCGGCAAAATAACCCCCATCAGACCAGACATTATTCTACTATACATTGATGCAACACCACCTTCGCTTTTCTGATCGTTTCTTGCACATAATGCTTCCAGGTTAGCTTCGAATCCAGGTATACACCCAGATGTTTGGCCTCCCCAGCAACGTTGATCTCAAAACAAAAGAGCGTAAGTTTCTCAAATTCTAGATTGTCCTCCTAGTGAAGATTAAAGTTTTTGTCTTGCTGACAGCCCTTCCATCACTCAGAGAGCAGAGAGGAGTGAAATGTAATAATATACAGAAAAAAGGAGATAGGTAATACCCCTTCCTGTGGACATCTTTTTATGACCCTCTAACTCCAACATCTGTATGTTCGGGCAGAAATCCATTCACAACTCTCTTTTTACATTTTCGAAGAGTTCTTTTCAGCTTTATTTTCTTCAACCTGTAGTTCTCCCACGCCTGTCGTTATGGTGTCTTCTCCATCTTTTCCTTCAGATTTTTCTCGAACACCCAGATATACTTCACTACATTCGTGTCCTTAGCAGCACCTCCAGGTTTTCTCCCATTTACTCTTCTCTATTCGGTGTTCTGATGTTCCAAAGAATTCTTAAGGGTTTCCTTTTTCAGCCCCGTCTTGTGTAGTTCCGAATAGTACCTTTGCTTGATCTCTAACGATATTAATTTATTTTATTTCCATAGTGTAATGCCTCTAGAACTTGAAGTAAGTGAGTGCATGGGCCTCTTCGATTAAGCTTCTTTTGGATCCGTATTCAATCACAAATTGAATAGTATATAGAAATCCATTGTTTTGTCCAGTGCAATACTTTATGTAGCTGTCTTGGTCCGATCTTTCAGTGATAACCTATTCGGCGTGTGAGACTCTACCAGCAGCTAATCTGCACCTACCTTATAGACTATAGGCCTTATCTATCACCTCACTACGATCTTTAAGCTCTCCCAGCCCGACACCACGTATAGATACGTGGGACGAGAAAAGAATGGGTACCACGACGGAACCTTACGGCATTCCAAAGATGAAAAGTGATAATACTGAATATACGTAAACTGCTGTCCAATAAATCCAAATCACAAAAATGATTAAAGGAATTTAAAGTCAATTTCGATGAGTTCGTTTCTTTTGAAAATTTATAATTCATGGTTACAAGTTATGAAATTATTTAGCAAAGTTCTCGTTACTGTTACAATATCTGCCCTTCCTTTCCATCCCATTTTTAAACCACAAAAATATTAATTGTTCCCATCCCTCCATTTTCAGATAGGCTTTATCTTCAATTTCTCTTAAATGATTGACGTTAATATTCGAACAAATTTATCTTTGGACAAGGCAACCCTTACATCACATTTACGAGTTAGACCCTCTTAATAGATATTAGGGAAAAATTTTTTTAATAAAAAGTTTCTGGTAAAATAATTGTTCTGAGAATATTTCCGCAATCCTAATTACTTTATAAAATAAACAAACGCCCTTTACCAGAAGCCCAATTACAAATTTCGGTTTATTGTCTCCTAACTCGATATTATTCGGGCTGGGGTTAACTGTCCCTTAAAAACGTTGCTTTGTTTTATTATAAATTTATGGGTAGGGGCGGAAATAGAAAGGACAGATAATGTTTGCTTATGGCAACACAAGTGGGTATTTAATTATTTCAGGAATTTAAGACTTTAAATATATTTTGATAGGATAGGGTTTAGGGCTGCTAGGCTGCCTCAAAACGCTGTTGTTAGGCAAAATGTGTCACAATCCGAGTGATCTTTCTGGAGGATGGATGGTTTGAGTTTGGGGAGACAGTTCTAACAAATTAGGGAACGTTTCTGTTTAATTATCTTATTTTGGAAGGTATGTGTCGGTATGCAGGCAATACCATCGCAAATGGTGAAAAATAGGGAATTTGACGTATTGAAGATATACACAAAACGACAAAATATAGTACCACGAACCTGAGAGTCTTAAAGTATCTAAACGAAAAGGGAATCTTGTGAAAATATTAAGAAACTTCGCCCCATTCATAATTCATGCGAAAGTTTGCAGACTGTTTTCTGTTCATAAAAAACGCCTGTCTGAAATTGAAAATTTGCCTCCGGAATTATTTCACACTTACAGAAATTTTGTTTGTGCCAAAGAAGGGACATTCTTCGGTGTTCTTTTTACAAAAATAAAATTAATTCGGGAACAGATGCTTTGCAAAGAAAGTGAAAGTTGGGAACATGCTCGTATCCCAAACGTTTTTCTTCTTTTTATCCGCCAGGTGAAATTTTAAAGTACTCATGGGTTTTGGATTGCTTTTAATATTTCAGAACATTTCTTGTTTCTAATAAAATTCAGAAAATAAAATAATTTCCAGTGAAATTTTTAAATTTTGCCGAGTCCTTAAACTCAAATTCTCCCTGGTATTGTCAAATGGAGATTTAATTGCAGCGGCTATGAGGTATGAGGTATAAGAATTTAATCTGTGCAGGACCCATGTCTAGACGCCTTTAGCGCCAATAACAACCCTAACAAAGACGAAAGTGTTACAAAATCAATATCTTTCCATTTCATTAATCTCTTTTAGTCGTTTACACAAATAAATGTTCTCAATAAATAACTTCGTATCAGAAACGGTTCGATTGGCTCATTAGATTCAATTTGGGGTTTTCTTATCGTTTTCAACTCTCCTTCTAATAGGGAAGTTGAAAAGTCGAAGAAAAGTTATCTCTCTGTGGTAAGACGCCTTCAACGGACCACTTAGAAAATCATTAATTGATGGAGCATCAATAATCGCGCAATTGGGTTAATCCTGTAAAGAAGGAAGAACCTCTTAAACTTCAGAAAATCACGGTAATGACTTCAAGTCAATCCTATTCCAATTACAGCCCTACGGTAGGAAATGAATGCCAGTCGCATTAGTAGACTCAATTTTGATGTTGACACGACAGGGGTAGATGGATATTATTTGTTCGAGTTTCAACTGTGTCTGAGGAGGGAAACAGCTGTCCATAGGCTGTTTGGCTACACCAGTAATTATTTGATTGGACAACCTCATGACACATTGCTGTTGGCGCCTGTTAAAATTACAATCGGGGACATCTGCAAACAACTGCAACAAATCACACGCGAGCACTGACCGCATTGATTTGTGTTATGGCTTGAAAATTTGCATATGAACATAAATCCCAACCATTTCTACCCTTGGGAAATATTGCAAACAACACGACAGAAGAGGTTTTATCACAGCATTCATTACAAAAATCATTCTGATTCGCATAGAGATTCAACGAAACGTATTCCTTCTAATGATAGTATTTCTTCTAACGACAGTATTTTAATGGATGTCGAACTTCTCATTACTTGTTGCCCCACCCCCCAGCGACAAACGACTCCTCCTTAGGAATATTGAACAAAAGTAATATCATAATGTAAGACAAAGTATCTTGATTTCAGAGATCAATAATTTTAATTCTCACAATAATGAGTTTCCACCATCTTAGCATTGCGTTAATTTCCGAGCAAGGGAGGTAACAATAAAAAAGGATTACATGTATT
The DNA here is from genome assembly GCA_006980735.1 of Dasypogon diadema. Classification (NCBI taxonomy): domain Eukaryota; kingdom Metazoa; phylum Arthropoda; class Insecta; order Diptera; family Asilidae; genus Dasypogon; species Dasypogon diadema. The sequence goes on from QYTT01079509.1 coordinate 28,927, forward strand.
TTTTATCCTAAGAGTTACGACTATTGACACAAATATTCCGCTGTGGTACAAGGCTAGAAAAGGAAAAAGAAATAGTTCATGGTGAAGTGGATAATACGACGTTAATAGGTGCTAAGGTGTCGGGTTCGAGTTTCGTTTCATTTAAATCAGCGATCACTATTATTGCTATTACATTACAAGATCCGCGTTCATTTGTATATTTTACTAAGAAAATATCTACGAATTTTATTTCTAAAATATTTTAGTATTGTATTTGAAAAGCAGGGGATATTAACTCCGAATTCAATCTCATATTCTTCTTGAAAGTTTCTTGCGACACATTTAGTTGCCGACTTTCAAAATTTTTGCTGTGTTTTTCTTTGGAAAAGTTTTTGCCTTTAAATTTATTAGACAAGAAGTGATACTATTGGAATAAACTTTTTTCATTGCAGCATCATCAGAATCCTTGAAGATAATGAAAAATGATATATGTTCGGATGACCCATAAATATGCTACAAGTAGATAATATAAGTTTCGCCCCATAGTGTCTCTGACTCTGATTTTCTACCACATCTCAAATATACGCTCCTTTCCTCCAAAGCCATGAGCGTTGGAAAGAACTCCAGGAAAATTTCAATACATAGTAAGAGGATAATGCTCCTCTTTCACGTTCGTCCCATTTTTGTTTAGATAAATTTTTCAGTACTCTAAATATCCTGAAATCAAGTTGTTTATCCTTAAAATCAGGAAAAAAAACAGTAAGCCAAAATTACCACAAAATCCCAGAATCGAAGCCCAGAATAGCTTTCTTATTATGCATGCAAAAGCAGAGCACTAGCATCATTTGCATTTTATTACGAACATAAAAGCGCCCACATACCTGACATGACGATTCCGAGGTATTGGGAATCATTTGCTATGCCACTACCAGATACCTAGTCCCTCTAATAGAAAATCTTAAAGTTGTCTGTAAAGTTCCACGAACGAAGGGAGGAAGGTCACAAAATCGCTGTCAGTCAGTACAGTCGGTGTCAGTTTCACATTTGCATATATGGAAAAGTTGAGCAAACTCATAGCCCCTCTAAACCCTGCTATTTATCATAAAATGGTTATCTGTCCATCCATGAGCATGTGTAATATCCAAGAGTTGATAGAGCTATTGCGAGCGCATTATTTCCCAGTAATTTTAGCTTGAAAGGGTAGTAAATTATTTTGTTGTCTTATTTTTCATCAGAGAAACCAATTTTTCGAATATATCTCGAAATTCTTTTTACTGAGTGCTAGTCGACAGTTCGTTGCTTTTGGTTGAACATCCTGTTGAAGATTTACTTTGTAAATATTTAAACAAAGAGATTTCAAGATAATTACCCGTCATCCAAGGTGACTTTTGAAAATGTAAAAACTTGTACTACCTGGGAAAAATTTTTTAATATTTGATTGAATTTAAAAAAAAAATATGAAGGGATTCCTGAATAAATTGGCATTACTTAGTCCTTTTGAGGAAAATGGTAAAAAAAGGACGTGGACTTTATTAAAATAAATGTGAAAAAAGAATCAATTTTGTAACTTTGTTTAAAGGTATCCTTGTTTACAGATATCCTCTAAGATAAGAAAAGATGCAAAAGTACAAATACAGTACAAAAAGATAAATCGAATGGAAATATTGAATTCTATTACGATGTTAATGGAAAACGTATGTATAGAACGGATAATTTATACCCCATTATTTTATTTTGTCTTTTTGGCATCCCCTTCTCTTCCCGTGTCATTAGAACAGTCGGCGCGGCTGCGCCCCTCACATGAATGAAGATCAGCATTTTTAAAGGAGAGATTTAAAGGAAGAATTAGAAACAGCATTTTCTTCATATAACCTTTTATTAACTCAATAATTTCTGTATCATCAGGATCCTAATTTTCCGACCCAAAAAATGAAAAGTTATTAATTTTGCAAGAAATTTAAAGGTATACCTGTGAACCTATTTTGTTTGGTCTTTTTTTAGGTCTGTCCCTTAGTTCATTTCTCATTAAGGATCAATTATAATAAGATGACCATTAGGCTTCATAGTAAATTCTGTTTCAGATTTTTTTCTATGAATAGACAATGCAGCCGAGATCAGATAATTTGCCGAGCTTTTTTTATCACATCATTACCCATCCCTTATTTTCTTATAAACTAGCTGGTATTTAAAAAAAAGCCTTAATCAACCATAATTGTGGTAATCTATGACTATAAGAATTTAACCACTGTGGTACAATGGGCAAAAGAGTCCTTCAACTAATTAAGGAAGCGTAGGATGACTAAAACTTAGAAGGATCAATTCAAAGAGATTTCTGCTGCAACTTACAAGCATTAAATATCTTTCCAAGGCAGTATTGAGTTGATTCCGAATTATCAGACTAGTAATACCGTAAAATGGGCATCACGTCTAAAACCTTACAAAATAGTTAACTCCCAAAGAAAACCCTTAAATTCCTCCTTGTCCATGTAATTACCTGGATAATTATTTCACAAGCAGTTCTCGAAGCTATTTTCAAGCAGATCTGGAGACATAATCTGTCCGATGGTTATGAGTGTTATGCTGATAAATTTATCTTAGATCTTCGTAATTATCCATCGTCCTATAAACAGATATGTACCACTCTGCGTGATACAACCGAACACCCTGCTTAGATGTGATGCTATCAACCAAAAGTATTGTTTCTGGGTTTAAATACAGTCACCAGAAGTTTTCGCGGTTCGTCTTCCTCCCTTCTTACCACCGAAGGTGTTGGAAAGCCTTTTTGGCGAAGGCAGGGCAAGCACTTTCCAAATGACAAACTTATTTCGTAAATTTTTATCTCTATGAATTTATACCTTAGCATAGTGTTCCTTAGTTTCAAAAATATATAACTCAATCCACAGTATAAATTTCACAAAACTGTGACTAAACCACTCACAGCTGCCTCTTTTTTCCCTTTTGGTATTCGCCGATTTATTGCTTTTATTGATGAGGGAAAAATATACCACCGAGGCGTACTCTTATCCCTCCAGTAAATAAAGTTTGAATTTCCGTAGGCACAATGGTTAACTCTGACGTCATATCCTATTGCAATTTCTAGACGAATTCTAAAAGCCCGTCTAATTCCTAGAAAATCAGGATATTCGATAAATTGTGGCAGTCGACATTTCTTTTCTTGTTCTGATTTTTGACAGATCCAAACTATATATAATTTTGCAACAGTGACATTCCTACTACCCGATTTATTAAGCAGAGTTATATTAGCCTCCCTATTATCCAAGACAAGATAAAAATTTTTGATTTGTTCTTATTCGTGCTCACAGCAATAGAATTCTAGGGAGGACTTTTGTATCCTTACAAACTGGGTGGTATTAGAGAGTGATTTTATATACAGGATGTCTCAGTTAACGTAACCGATCGGGCATTCAGTGATAGGTCCAGTCCAGTGGGGGAGCAATCCTAACGATTTTCGAGATAACAGCACTTTTTGGTCCTTTTTTACGATGAAGGCCTTATAGGTTATAATGTTATATCGTAGGGAACACTAGTGGCTTTTAAATAATTGCACCCTCCTTCCTCTTGGTTTATGAGCTACAATTTTTCAAAGTCAAAATTTTGGAATCTTTCTACCCTCTATGCAAATTTTTCGAAAAAACAGTATTTGATATCTACTTTCGATGAATCTCTATCGCTTTTTTCTGGACTTTCAGGAGCACTGTTTCAGAGTAAAAGAATTTTGGTATTTCTACTAACTTTTCGTCTGCAAGTTCTTTGAGGAGACGAAAGAGTATTGAGATAGTGTACTCTTCCTTTATTTAACCAGGCATGGTTTTTGCAAAAAAAACGTCGAGTACTTCAATCTCCTTTTCGTTTATGCAGCTTTTGTAAAAATCAATGAACGTAGGACCTATGCTTTTAAGATAAACTTATATAGAGACCTCTCCCGGAGTTCAGAGCTATTTGCTGGAACGGTTGTTGCTAGCGACCTTTTTTTCGTTTTCAATATTAGGATAAGCACTCTCATTCGGTTTTCTTTTTTTCATTATTTATTAGAAGTAATTGGATTGGTTTTTTTTTATCCCACTACAATCTACCAAGTCTCCTAAGACTCCTGAACTGATGAGTTTTTTATTAACACCTCTTGTAAGGCCAGTGGTTCCTAAGTTATAATATACTTTCTACAGCACTTACAATATCTGGATAATATAAAGATGAAGAGTTACGGACGATATCTTTTCGCTTTAATAATTGTTCCCTTTTTCATAATTCAACTTTACTCACTCACATTTTCTGCTACAGTAAATAAATTTTATTATAAAAACTAAAAGTCGATGGTGCCACAAAAATTTTCTCTCAATAAAATGGGAATAGATTTGCATAATGCACTGAAAGTGGTTACCCATGGGGCCCACGTCATGTCAACATATAATTTTATCCTCGCCACTAAAATAGTAAATAAAATTTCAGAGTAAATTTTCCACTTGAAATTAGTCCACAAATCTTTTAAATTATCCTCGTTGTCTGCAGTTTTCAACATTTAAATTCATAGAATTCAAACAAATAACCAAAATAGTACCGTTGAATCTAAGAAGCTCCCTATTACAGATAGGGACAGATATGGTATCCTCTAAATCGAAATAGGGCGCGATTACACTTTCCACTCTGCATAAAAAGGGACATAATTTCTAGAAATTGTCCATTCCACCAGTTTTCTTTTCTCGATACGCATTGTTGAAGCAACTCTAGAACTGTTTCGGTGTTTTTAAAAAAATACGGGGTCAAAACTTTTTAACCCACATAGATGTTATCTAATAAATCGGATACGTCCGCTCCACACTGGCAACAACAGAGTACA
>QYTT01079510.1:0-31770 GCA_006980735.1 Dasypogon diadema
CCGTCGAGAAAGTTAGGCAGTCAGCAAAGAATAAGAGACTTAAGGAGGAAATGATACAGTGTTCAAAGGGTTAAGCTGAAGAAGTGCAGGGAGTCTGGGACACGTCAGAGGAGAAGGAAGAGGAAGGCAGGGAAAGGGGATTGGACCCCGGGACCCCGTATTTGTAACAGAGAAACACGAAGAGATAAGTACTTCTTTTTTTTCTTTTTTTGCTACTTTGTATATAAATATAATTACTTGGAGTGAAGTTCGGGGTTGTTTTATTGTGGTACCACAAGCGTAGATAGTGTTGTGCAAATAAAACACGGTTCGCGGTTCTCCTTAAACTGCGTGACACCCAGAGGTAACAACACAAGTGAAGACTCTGAAGTTTCGCGAATACCCAGCCCTTTTCCAACGCTGCTTGGGAAATATGTGCACATCTTAAAGTGCACGTAACAAGTATCAAGGAAAATATTATCCTGCACGTTTGATACAGAGTACTACAAAAATTGAGGGCTGATTATGTATAGGCGCCTTGGGGTTTTCACATCATTATCAAGTAATTCATGCCTTCTTTTGGTCGTGACAGTGGAAGAAGTACATCCTTTTAAGTTATTGGCACGGTTTTTGTAAAATTGTGAAACAAGAAGCAATATGACAAATCATTTCCCAAACCAACGTTTACCAATTGAGAAAACGTCCAAAAAGCTACATAATAAGCAAAATTAAGCAGGAGTTTTCGATCTACTAGTACTAGTCCAATATCACGCCAGACCGTGAAGTAATAAAATAGGTAAAAATAAGGGCATCGCAAGAACTTACCATAAATATAATAAACGTGCCCCTAAGTCGATTCTGCCCCACCAAGCTATCATCCGCAATTCTGGAGACTCAAGTGTGGTTTCAAGCTTGGTTTTTTTATCCGGAATAAACTGCTAGATATTTTACATTCTCCCTTAGTTCCAACTGAATGGCAGACTAATAGGAAAAACGAGGGAAGAGGGTTCTTTTCCTGGTGAAGAGACAAAGTACGGTTTTCCGAGATTGCCTAATTAACAACCAATCGGACGGAAGTTTGCATCAAATTACTGACAAAATATTCATCAATATATCACGCACACCAACTAAAGGAGACACAATGCCACCCTGGAGAGTCCCTCTGAGAATTTCTTTCCTCTTTCGCACTCTTTACTGAGTTATAGATGGTCTCACTCTACGCCTCCTCAGCAAAATCTCGAATATTTTATAAGAAAGTCTATTGCTGAAGGCATTTTCTATTAATATAGCTAGGATTGATTGCTTGAAATGGAAGCCTTTTTCGATATAGTGGACCACCTTATGAAATGCTGGAGCTACGACAGTAAATCTCTAGGTATCGGTATCGAGAGACTTATCTCCAAATACAGATACACACCATGACACCAATGTCTTTAACAGAATAGAGGTCAAACTTTTGGTCTATACGATTTAGCCGCTGTCTAGTCACTTTTTTTAGGCTTGGATATAAAGACCGGTTTGTCTTCTTGCCATAGTTTCGAAATTTATTTCAATAGGAGAACCGCTGTGAATCGATATGTTACTCTGTGGAGAAATGGGTCTCCAGATTACTTTAGAAAGGCAGGAGTCACTTACTATAAGTTCTTTCAAAGATATCACAGGATCACATTTGGATTTTTTACATGGCTCACTTGAAGAGGCTTTAGATTAGTATGCACCACTAGCTTTACGGAGAGGGATGTGGTTTAGGCATGATGGTGCTTTTACGCATTTCTCTCTTCAAGTCTGACAATATTTAAATCAATATTATTAATTATTTAAATTTAAAAAAAAAAACGCCAAACATTTGTTCCCCTATAATATTCGTACATATTTGCATTTTCAATTTCAATTTGTTCATTTACACAATTAAGATTCTCGACCTTTTAAGTAAAATATTAAAGAACAGAGCTATGACTAATATCTAACTATAAAGTAAAAAAATTAACAAACTCTTAAAAAAAGAATAAAAAAAGGAATCCAAAGGTAAAGTAGAGGATCAGAGACAATATCTTTAGACTAAGTATTAGAATATGTACAACTTCTTTTGCTGCTGCTGACGGTGCTGGCACTAAGGCCCACTCAGAAAAATTTGTTGTTAAAAATTTGTTGTTAAAAATTTACGAAATATTTCGTAAAAGTGATTTTTACGTAAATTTCCTAGTTTTTAGGAAATTTTGATATATTTTACGATTTTTTTTAAGATGGTATTGTAAAAACTATATAAAATAAATTTCGTAAAACCAAATTGTCTAAATCATCAATAATGATTTTCGTAAAATTTACTTTAGTTTTTATTAATTTCAAAGAAAAATGCTTAGAATTTAAAAAAAAAATCGTACTTTTCAATTTTAATAAATTTTATGAAATTTTTCTTAAAATTTATGAAAATTAAATAGAATTATTACGAAATATTTTAAAATCTACAAAGTATTTTCTTTGGCTCTATGAAGTTTTTTTTTTGTTGTTTTAATATCAAAGGGATTCATGCAAAGGCTTGCCCAGAAATTTGTTGGATTTTGTTATGGACAGATGCAAGTTAAAGTGTATTTCGGCTATTGTCGTTTAAAAGAAGTGACTTTAAAAGTGACCAGTGTGTATTTTAAAAGTTATCAATATAAAGATCAAAAGGTATTAAATATGAAAACTAAGTTTAGTTTAAGCAAAAATCGATAAAGAAAGTGTTTTAAACTCACTAGATGCAGAAAAAAGTGGTATAGACATAGATGTTAGAAGTTCCAACAGTTCAGAACAAATAGAAAGCTCCGGCATTTTTATTACATTTAATGCTTTGGATAATTTGGTACCAAAAAATGATAGTAGTTACGGATTGGTATGGAAATTTTACCTAAGTGGAAATTAATTCAAAAGCTCCTCATTTCTTTGTAGATTGAAATTGATTTTAATGCGTTTTATCATGCGCTATTTGCGAAATGAGATGCTTTCGCTTTTCACATCATCACTAAAAGATGAAAACAGCCTTGATTTGCTAAGTAAGCTTAGGAACGAAACTGTTGTTAGTGAAGGTACGTATCTAAATAAAATTACTATAAAAATAATTAGAATTATTTTTACAGACTCACGGAATGTAATTATTGAACTTCTGCTCCATGTAATATTAACTCCCTCATCTAAAACATATGTTTACGATGAGACAATTAAAAAGAAAGGAATGGTTAAATCATCAATTTTTTTCTATACATAAAAACGGCAAACGATGTACACATTAAGATATCATCATTAACTAACGAACGATTTCAAGCAAAAACACGTCTTCAACCCCGTATTATTGGAATTGGTCCTGACATTAACAGCCTTGAAGTGTTTATGATATATTTGCATCCTATTAAGTTTAGATTTAGTAACTTTCTAAAAGCACTAGAATAATTAAAAATTCATGTTGTAGTGATTTTCCTTTAAAATATAGTGGAATCCTTTTAAAAGTTAATTAAAAAAGTTAATTTATTTAACTCCAATTAATTTCTCTTTTAAATTAATAAGAAAATGAGGCATAAATTGTTTTTAGAATAAGAATATACTGCATGAATTATTAAACGCTTAATGTTAAAATAAAAAAATAAATAAGATAACCAGATATTACAAATCGAAGTTGAAACTTAACTACAAATTTAGATGTAATCAAAAAGTTAAGAAAATAAATTTTTATGCAAACTATGTATTTATCACCATAACATGTGTTTTCCTGAATAAAATATAAAAAGAGGAACACTGTCTTTTAAGCATTCCCATATTAAAATCGAACAGTATAAAAGGTTTATCCTGTTCCTGTGAATATACGTGCAGATAATAAGGGTTAAGGATTAATAACGCGTGCTGGAAAATACTTCAATTAAAATAAATTATTCATACTCGTATTGTATTTGAAGAAGGAAATATGAATTATTTATTTTAATTGAAGTATTTTAAATTTTTCGAATACTTTTACAGTACCCGTTATATAGGAACAAACATCGTAAAATCAACGATGCATTTCGTTAATATGAAGGATAATTTTAATAAATATTTATAAAAATTTAATTAAAAAAAGTACAAAGTACTTCGGAAATTTTTATGAAAATTTTATATATATTTTACGAAATTTATTCTAGATTTTATTTTATATTTCATATAATCAAAAATGAGCTTTTGTAAAAACCAATTTAGTATTTCATAAATCTTACGACAAATTACATTAAAAATTATCAATAAATTTTACGAAACCTGCATCGTACACTACGAAAAATTGCATTGGCTCGTTTTTAACGAAGTTTTTTGTTGTTTTTTTGTTATATATATATATTTTTCGTAAATTTTTTTTTGAGTGAGGTAGACTATTCGGTCCGACAGTTGTGTACTAGCATTAATAAAACTCAAGTTCTAGCTGAGCCTAGAGAGACGAGTTCATTATATAGATATTCAGGTTCTTTTTTAATAATATTTTTATGCAAGAAAACTAGAGCACACATGTCAATAAAGGTATCCAAAACTACAGCCAAGGACAGAATTTACTTTAAAGGAAATGTGGTCATATCGACGAAGATTGTATATATATCTAACAGTAGAAGTAAAGGCTACGTTAAGCTAAGTAACGTGGAATAAAGTTTACAGAAAATTTCACATTCAAACGTTATTACTGGTAGAATTAGCGACTTAACCAAAAGTAATCTAGTGTGTAATAGTAGCCATTGTGCAGAAACGGAGGGTTGACGTAAAATGCCGTAAATTCTAGATACGATTGTATTGATATGAGTAGACCAGGATAAGACTTTGTTGAAGATAATACCAAGATTCCTTATTTGGCCCACATAGGGAATGCACGAGTTATTCTTCACAACATCCAGGAAATGCTCTTATAGATGGTAATCGCATTAGATTTTGATGAGTAAGTTTATTGCGTTCCGCCTATCAAAAATACCAGATAGGTCTTCATTGAATTTGTGTACACAGTCTTCGATCAATCCGAGCGGTTAAGATATATATACTTGGACATTATCCGCATAAAAAATATATCATTTCAACTCTCTGTTGTCTCTCAAAGACAAGATCCAAGGTAATCTATTCAAAAATTTATAGAAATTGACAGTCAACTGCAACCGAGGAGGGTCAAAACTGTTACACAATCGGAAGGAGGGCTAACATTTTCACTAATTTTTTGCTACATGAGGCAGCAAAACCTGATTGAAATTCCGAAAGAAGGGCCCGCATACGCAAGTGAGTTGAAATTTTTTTAAAGGTATTGTCTAACCTCAGGGACAACACTATGATGCACACAGCATAGCTTAGATGGAAGGAAATTAGGTAATGGGAGGTCGGGAAATTTTAACCTGACAAATGTTGCAATTAAGCCACTATTTTTGCCGTGAAATTACTGTGCAACACGTCCCAGCAGTAGAATTGTCTCTATCACTGGTACCGAGATATATCGCCGCGCCCTGTGCACGATTTGAACCCACGCCAACAACGGAGAAAATCTGCAGACGTGCGCCTCAGACTTCAGCCCGCTCGGTCACCGGCGTGAGTAGAGAACTAAGACTTTAGAAAGGGAAGAAAGAATCGAAATTGGCCTATATTCTTTACCGGGAAGTACAGATTTCTTTGCGACAGGAATAATTTTAGCACAAAAGGGAAAAGAGCACATTATTAAAATATTATTGCGATATAAAGGAGATTATAAGAGAAAAAACCAGCTTTATAAATTCGGGGTGTATATTATCAAGACGTACGCAATGGGATATGATTTTAGAAAGAGCCATAACGACTTCTTATTGATCGGGAGTGAAAGAAAAATCATCAACAGAAGACACAGAGAGATCAGACCCAGTGTCTGAAGTTTTATGACATGTAGATGATGCAGCAAAAATATAATTCAGCTGGATTACGTCAATGTGGACATCGGTTGCCTTGACACGACCGATGCCCATCTTTCTAAGATTAGACCGTAGCTTATGTGAGGGTAATGTGGTTTTTACCTTGGCATTTAAAAAGATTACCTGATCTTCTACTCAGGTCATGTAGTAAATTCTATGCAAATCAATACAGACGGCGTCTGTAAGTAATGTTTCAGTATTAATACCTCCAAAATTTCTATAAGTAAATCTTATTTTAATGTTCACAACATTTAGGTTATAAGTAAGATAAATGAGATCATACCTAGAAAAACCCGGGAGACTTATCTGATTATGGAAGAGTACTGAGTAAGTATTTCCAGACCATGCGACTCAATTATTTCTCTAAAACCAGAGGTTGAACAACATTCGTTTAATAAGTCAGTGTTAAAATCTCCACATATAATGATATCAATATACGTGTGATATTCCGAAAAGGACTTGCCGAATGCAGTCAAGATTAACAATACTTGGAGGTTTATATGCTATTCCTACCAAGTAGTTACGCATTCCAAGCTGTATTTCGACAAATATAAAAAACTCAAACTCGGTTTCAGGTTCAGAGGAAACAACACAGCGAGCTTGTAAATTGTGTTTTGTAAATATTACCATACCTCCATCAATCCAGTCCATACGATCATTACGAAAAATATTGTAATTAGGAAGCTTTAAAACGTTGTTATTGATATGAATTCTAAACCATGCTTCGCAAATGCAACTATCGTCAATATTGCCAGATGCGAATGGATATTTAAGCTCATCTATTTCTCGATTTAAACTGTAAGCGTTAAGTGGCAAACCTTTAATCCATCAATATAATTAGAAACGTAAATTAATAAAGGACAAGATAATTGGTTGCCTCAGGACGATCTAAGCCTAAGCTATGCTGACGAGGCCTAGCCTTACTGGCAGATCGAAATAATCTTGAATTTAAAAGGATAATAAATGAAATCACTGCTCTTTAAAACGGATTTGAATCTAAGTTATCAATAAAATTACACGTTTGCGTAAGAGCAGAGAGCACTAATGATACAATTCACTATAATATCACTTTTATTTTATAACCCCTTTCTATTTTTATCACAACAAGATAACTCGGAATTATGATTGCGATCTAATACTCTACTCTAAAAGCAGTTAATTGCAATTAAAACATTTATCCCCAGAAAATCTAAATTTATCACGCCAACGTTTTGCATATGCCACAAGTTACAAAAAAATGTAAAAAGTGAAAAATTAAAATTGCTAATGATCCCATGAAATGATGAATTTAGTTCCATAAGTAATGAAACTCTCACTTTTCTTTAATTATGAGATTTTTCATTGCCAATATCAAGAAAACAAACTTGGTATTACATGTGCCAATGCCGAAGAAGAGTTCAAGCGTTGGTCAACGTATATTTTCCGCAAATATGTATAATTGTGTTCCGCAATTTCAAGTGCATGCAAGCAACGCTTGAAAACGTACTGTCGTCATTATTTTGCTTCGGTTCAATACTTGTTCAGTTCGATGCCCTCCAAGAGTTAACCGACTTTGTGAATTGCTACAAAGATAGCGCGTGAAAAATGAAAAGATGAAAAGGAAAAAAATGATTCGTGTAAAAGCAAAGCATAAGCATTTTCCGCAATGATACGCAGATTTTACCATCGGTTTTACTTGCAAGAAAGGAAAAGTGTTTCACTTATGTGCCTTTCAACTGTTTATGGATTTGTCACTTGTTTCTGGTTGGATTAGTTAGCCAATATTCAAGATTTGTATTGGTTACTTCCTTTCCGGCATCATTATTCATTATTTACGGCTATGTAAAATTTTATGAGACGAATTCCGAATACTATTAAGAATTTTTAATGGCGTTGAACGAAAATTATAATTACAAAAAATATTAGTCATATCAATATTTACTAAATAGCGTTAACGGTGTAATGTTCTGAGGACCGCGTTCGACCGTTTTCCTATTTCTTTATTGTTTGAAATTGCTACAAAAATAACTTCAACGTAAATTTTATAATACGAAAACTTGGATAAACTAAAGATCTGACAGCTGAATAAATTGATAATAGCAGTTTTGTGAAAAACGTAACGCGGAGTGCATCAAGGATGCTGAGTGACATAACACCAGAAAAATTAAACGATCAACGAAATTTTGAGGAAGCGGAAAGATTAATATACGATCCTGGGATAGCTGAATGGCTGTAAACACAAAAAAACTTTAAAAGGCATCGTATTGAAATTTTATATACTTATTGTATAGAGTAGCGGGGGGTATTATGGAATAGATGTGATCATGCTACTATAGAAGAATTTTCCAGCAAGTAGTTTCATTTTGAGTTTTTAGTTTCAGTTCAATATTTTTGTATAAGTGTAACCGTTTGCAAAGGTAAGTAAAAGTGTGTAGAGTCGTGCTAATAAGATAACCGTACTGATATAAGACCTTTATAAAAAAAAGAAACTATACCGTTTAAAACATTGAAGTCTTAGGAAAAAATTCAAATTTTTCGTTCAAACACACCCCTTTCCAAAAATGTGATTCGATTCGCAAACATTCATGCCAAGTTCTGCGAAGAACTTGAAAGCTTTATTCGCTCACTTTATGTTTGAATTTGTTACGTGTGCACTGTTCAACATAAGACGGAATAAAGTTTTCAAGTTTCCGAAATGAACCAAATCCATGTATTGCATACTTACCGGCGGCAACACCAAGTCTGATACATATTAATGCAATTTTACAGTTTCTCCCCATACAAATTAGACATTGTGACGTCATGAAAATAAATAAATAAATAGTTACCTGTCTTTTTGGATTTTATAAACCCTTAAGTCAATTCGAATCTATTTTGAGCCCACAGTAATTCATTTTCGCATAAGTTACCCAGGAACGCAACCGAAAAGTAATTTCAACTGGATTTGAATAGTGCCGCAGGGGTATAGCTTTCTCTCACGAAAAGCTCCTTTGAACGAAAAAGAGCAAAGTTGCCAGTATGAAAAAATTGTGGTGTGGTTTAAAAAAAACTTCATATAAGAAAACGTGGTCGGTGGGAACACAGAGCTTTCTTTATATCTGGGTTTGTGAGAGCAATCGGGAGAATTTTCGTGAAATGCGAGAAAAGCATCAGTGTATTTATATTATTATGATTAAGCGAAATGGTTTGCACTTACCTGCATAGCTTCAAAGTTTTATAGCTCGATTTTTTTTCTTTTTTATAACTTTTCCTTTCCACCGGTTTGAATTTCGACGTTTTCTTTGAGTGAGATCGCATGTGTGTTTTGCTACGTCGAAGTGGGAATACCATTTAAATGACTGACTTTCTCAAATTCCAAAATGACAGCAATAGTGGGTGCAATTTTTTTCAATATTTCCTAAAATATAATTTTTTTAACTATGACAAACTACTTACTTGAGGATGGCACGCAATAATCATAACATACTTCTACTTACTTAGCATACAGTCGTCACTGTTCCCTTTCATGCATATTTAATTCAGGGTTGAGTCGAGTTCGAATTCATGGAAACTCCACTACAGATGTCGGATTTAACTGCAAAATCACTTTGTCGTGTCTCTCCTCACATTGCGGTTGTTTTTCCTTCAATGCTCGACTCAAACGCATTAGTTGTGTTCTGTAGCGATCTCCTGTAATGGTTTCAACTGGTTGCAACAGCTCATAATATACCACGCCGAGCTGATCCCACCAAATACACAGCATGAGCTTCGAGTAATGGCTTAGCCGTCGAGGTAGATGCATGGACACGACTTTTTTCGCTTCGGATTATCGTACTGAATCCACTTCTCGTCACCAGTTACAATACGATGCAAAAAAAACCCTCCCGTTTTTTGCCGTTGCAACAGCTGTTCGCACGTGAAGAAACGCCGTTCGACATCTCTCGGCTTCAACTCATATGGCACCCAGTTTCCTTGTTTTTGGATCATCCCCAAGGTTTTCCAACGATGTGAAATTGCTTGTTGAGTCACGCCCAATGAATCTGCAAGTTCTTGTTGCATCTGACATGAGTCTTCATCCAGTACTGCCTTCAGTTCTGCATCTTTCAAACTCTTTCACCGGTCCCGGATGCTCCTTGTCTTCCACGCTGAAATCACCACTTTTGAAACGTTGAAACCATTCGCGACACTTCAAGTCTTTATCTTTATCTTCGTCTTGTTAGAACAGTTAGTGAGATCAGATGTGGAAAAACGTTTAAATTTTCGGTTTACCATCTTTCTATCCGTTGTTGGAAAAAGAGAAATTATGAAAAATACCGTTCGAACAAAAATAAGAGCAATATAATTCCCCTCTCCCTTTGCAAAGTTTTCTTTTTATGGTTTACGTATTTACACTACGCCATAGATATCAGACAATATTAAATCTCAGACGTCGGCTTTTAAATAAATAAATAAATAAAAAAATGATTCAAAAATTTACCATTATTGAAATTTAATATAAAGATTGTCTTTCAGAAACGTTGTGTTCAGCTCTCAAATAAAAAATAAAGGTGTATAATTCCAAAATAAAAGGCTTTTTCTGGTGGCTTTCTAAACTTTTGCCTGTTTATTTCACACTTTTCATATAATAAATAACATTTATATTACACTTGCGGAATATAACAAAATTAATAATAGTCTCATCTCTTAAATATAATACATGAGGATTTTATATATTACGCATGCACTTTTATTTAAATGCGTTTTAAATCTGTTTTGCTTCAATTTATATTTAAAAAAAAAACCACAATAAACATCTTATCTCAGTGTATGAACATTTATTACTTTCAAAAGGTGTCTAGAAAATTAAAAAAATTCTCAATAATTTTTTATTTATTTAGATTATATACTTATTTTGAACATTTACATAAATTGAATAGAAAAAATTGATAAGTTTTCCTCGATACTTCTACCTAGTGGAATACATACAAGAGTAATTTGAAAATTTATTGAAGACATGCTTGGATTTTCTCAATCCATTCCTGAGCCGCATTTGCGCTGAGCGCATAAAAATTATACGTTCTTCTACTTGTTTTCAGCTACGCGAAAAAGAGATATTTATTATGAGGAAAATTACAGATTTTTTAACTTAAATTTTACTTACATCGAAGAATGCTTTTTCATCAATCTTCTTTGTACCTACGGGTGCCGGCGGGGCCGGAGCTACTGATTGAACTTCAGCAAGATCTGCAGATTAAAAAACAATGTAATATGTTAATAATAATGTAAGATTTAATTAATTAACAAAGCACTGAAATTTAAATAGGTTATATTCCCTTCATTACTGAAGTTTGTAATTTCTATACCCTAGACCTAGATGTAGGATATTATAGCTTTAAGCAAACGTTTGTAACGCATAAATATATTCATGATACACAAAAATAAACTATAACTCATATCCTCAACCAATGCATTATGATGTCTATTTTTCCTTTGAGTTGGAAACAGGCAACAGTGATCCTGATCGCTAAGAAGGCTACTGCAACTAATCCCAGTGACTTCCGCCCGATCAGTCTTCTCTGTTTTCTGTCCTTCTTATCTAGGCGGCAATCTGGGTTCCGTGCATTCCATGGTTGTCTGCTTTGCTGAGGGTAACTTCGGATATTCATGAGGCGTTGGACAATGACAATTTGTCAATACTATTGCTACTTAACTTTAGTAAGGCGCTTGACTCTATTAATCACTCCATACTCTTGGCCAAATTGTCTCGGAACTTCCAATTCTCCTCTTCTGCGATTAAGTTGATTGATAGTTACTTGCATGGTCGCGATCAAAAGATAAGGGTGGGGGGGTACGCTTTCTGATGTGGCGTTTATTGAATGTGGGGTTCCTTTGGGCTCTATTCTGGGGCCTCTTTTGTTTTGTCTTATCATAAATGATCTGTCTGATGCTGTAGATAGTGCGTCTGTTCACTTGTATGCGGATGATGTATAAATGTATATTAACGCCCCTATTGGTATGATGGAGGATTGCGTATGCCGCTTCAATGAGGACCTGGAACATATCTCTGCATGGGCTGAGTTCAACGGCTTGACACTTAATTCAAACAAATCCAATTGCCTAGCTGTTTATCGTAATGGTATTGATCCCAAAATTCTACCTCCAATATTATTGGGTAGCACTGCACTCGCATATGTCGAAATTGTTAAAAACGTGGGCATCAATCTCAACTCAAAGGTCACTTGCTGCAACCATGTCGATGCAGTTATAGGAAAAATGTATGGTTGTCTTAGGCAGCTGTGACGCAGTGCAGGTCTTCTGCCTGTACGCATTCGAAAGAAATTGTCCATCTCTTTTAATTCCTCACTTCACGTTCGGTATCTTGATATTTCCTGTAATCGATTCAAGATGTCGACAAAAGCTGACTGTTGCATATAATGATGTCCTCCGTTTTGTTCAGCAGTCATATATCGCGTTATTCTACATCTCTCCTTGGTGGCGCACTGCATGCATATTTGTCTCTGCGGATGATTAAGTTCTTATATAAACTTATCCACCGGAGGCAGCTAAGTTTTCTGCAAACGGACAGGCATAGTAACCTTTTTTCCTCTATGTCGTTCCCACTTTGGTGGGCGTTCTTTCTTCGTCCAGTGCCCACGTACGTGGAATTCACTTCCTGCAGATATACAGCGGTCGGCCCCCTACAGCAGATTCTGCAAACTGCTAGATTCATATAATATCTTCAATTAGACATGCACGCACTGGGACTTTTATTTTTATTTTCACTTTATTGAATTATTTTTTATAGAACTTTATTCTTTTATCACACTTAAGTGTCTTGAATTTTTGGTTTAGTAGTTTTCAGTTTTATTTGTAATCATTTTTCATCTTTTTTCCTCTTTCTTCTCTTTATTTACTTGGTTTATTCTTTTCTCATTTCCTATATTAAGCCAATAAACTTTGTACAGTTAAGATTGTAATATCTTTGTACTACCCCAATAAAATTATTATAATAATTTTGCCATTAATGAGTGAAGTGAAGAACTCGTTTAAGAGATGTCTGTCTGTCTGTATTCGCGATATTTCGAGAACGCTTGTGTTCTAGAAAATTGTTTTGTATACAAGGTATGCCATTTTAATCCGCCACTACGGTTAACTTAAGAAATAAAGGAGACACCTGATTCTGCCAAAAAATCGGGGTAGTACGGGTGGGTCACTTAAAAGTTTTAAATGGGAACTCCTACTTTTTATTGCACATTCGGATTCTACGCCACAAAATACATGTTTTATTTGAAACATTTTTTTTTGATTCGTAAGATAAAAAATATTAATAACATCACACGCACGCACGCTTGCGGTTGTATGTGTATTTGTGTGCCGTCGGAATTAGCATTACCCAATGTGCACCGTAGTAGTAGGTCGCGCGATTGGATTTTGCTCATTATTTTACCCTGAAAAGGGCCGATGTATTTTACTCGGCCGGACTTTGCACATTGTTTGACCCTGGAAAGGGCGGGTGTGTGTTTGCGTGTGCGCGATTGTAAATAACAGATGCTGCTCAAAATTATGTCCCTGATGGTCCCGGCAGATTCTTACTTGTGCTAAAAATTTCTATGTGCCTACGTATATTACAGACAAATCCAAAATCTAAACACCATGAAAATCGCTCATTGCACTTACCAATAAAGCCTTTACAGTTGGAGTCCTCCATTGCATCGTAATATCTCAGTTGATGTTTTATAGAATCTAAAACAAACCATCTCTGTTTCCAACCTTTCAATAAGGCACCACGCTTATATAAATGTCTGTAAGATAACGAATGATAAATAAGAAACTACTCAACACGTAACTGCACATGTAATTTAGAATAGTGCATAAAGATCAACAAGAAACATAAGATAAATAACAGCTATATACTCTGAGAAAATTCAAGATAAATAGAACTTAAGCAAAACAAATACCAGAACTCACCCTTCATGTGTACGGTTCTCTGCGACATTGCTACTAAATTGTTCGTAAAAATGCTGACTAGATGTTTGTCCAGTTGTCGCACTTGACGCTATACTACCGTTGTCACCTTGAGATCTTGTAAGTGCGGGTGGAACACCTTCTACGGCTTTGTATTTCGTACAGTTTTTAGGAACAGAATCCGCACATTTCTCATGGTATGAGTTACCACAATCCATGCACCTTATACCGATAGGTCCCCAGAGAAGTTTGTCACAATGATTACAGTTTGTAGGAGTCGTATGAGGATGTTTTTCAAATCGATGCGGATGTGAAAAGCTTTCTTGGGGATATCCAGATAATCGCCCGCGCATCAAAATTTCTAATGTTGATCTTTTGTGAAGTAAACGACCATGAGAGCGAACAAGAGCACTACTGAAAGAAGAATGACGAGCAAGCGAGTCTGAATGCGGTAATTCGAGCTTATCCCAAACTTGCCGCCACTTTTGGGGCAATAGCCCCCGTTCAGCTTCAGCCTGCTTCAACTCTTCCAACAGTCGTGTAAATGCATTTGGATCTGATTTTTCTATACTATCATAGCCGGCGGTTATAACTTTTCGTTTCGCCTGTTTTCCAGAATAATCCACTTCATCATCTAAGCTATCATTTCCTACTAGTTCTGGATCGTATGGCGGCCCTTGCGCTAACTCTTCATCAGTATAAAATTTCCACAGCTCCAAAACTGCTACAGAGCTTTGAGGTCGTAAAACTGTTCTATCAGGATCTGGTGTAAACATGAAGTTAAAAAATATTGGCGACTTAGCATTCTGTCGTTCAATGTAATCAAATACTGAATGACCAATTTTATGGAAATTCGAATTTGAGCTCCTAATTCCTCCTGGATATATGTTATCATCATCAGAACCCGTCCCAGTTTCTACTACATGCCTAGAGTTTAGAGAGCCTCGCTTATCTTCTATAGTAGCTATTCCTAAATCGAATCGTTCTAATTCACAGTCAAATAAAAATGTCCTAAAGCGGCAGGAAACACTATGATATGCGAGGAAGCGCAGATAAAATTCATTAAATTCAAAAGCTAAAGGAAACTGGAGTTGTATTTGATATACAGCATCTAAAAACTGTAAAAACGTTGGAGCAAATGGAGACGTTGAGCTGCTGTTCGGCTTCAAATTACTTCTATGCGCAAATCGATGTCCAAACGCTAGCCATTCTTTTTCGATGAGAACACGAAATCCTTCGATTGTTCTGTAATAAGGATCAAGGCAAAGTTGAGCCAATGCTGATACTTGTGTCGTTACATCCCATCCATCTTCTAAAGCTATAGTCACACTGGATCCTTGTAAATCAATTAAATCCACAACAGCTCCGGATAATTGCAAAAGCCCACGGATTTGTTGAAGCCAATCAGACTGTTCAACTAACTTAGCAAAACTTTGATCTGGCTCAGTGATGAGTGATGAAGGAAGACAAGCTCGCATCAATTTCTTAAAAGCCATTCGTGAATGCCTAATATCGGTGTAATCTACCGGAATGAACTCGGCATACATTTCGGAAAGACGAGCCGACTTTGACTGGGATTTTTCGCCTAACATATACAACGGCACTCTCTGAAAAATATATTGATGTGCATCGCGATCTTCTCGAGCAATTTGATTATTCGGTTTTAATGATCCCCACTTGCTGTTTTTTGTTGTAGTGGGTCTTCCGCCCAAATTTGAGAATGATTTCACAGTATGAAATCCTGTTGTTGTTTTTCTGTTAACATCTGGGGTCAGTGTTGATAAATCTGATCTAGTTGTTAGTTGATGATCGTCTGCAGCTAAAAGCAAAGAATTTATTGACAGATTTGAATCTGATAATCCAAAAGGATGACGTAACGTCATTGTATTTGGCATGGTTTCTATCACAGTCACAAAATATCTATCTTGTTCTTGAAAGCCAGCTGAATCAGCTGAAGTATTAGCAGAACCCGGATGGCCTTTCAGCATACCAATAACACCTTTGGCATGTGGAACTGCTCCACGGAACAAAATCGCACCATTTCTATGCCGCCATGTGGCCACTGGTATTCGTTGATTTTTATAGCATCGACTTAAATTCTTAAGTGTTTCATCTGATATTGCATTTGGCGAGACTATTATTGCTGGATAGGTGCGACAAAGGCTATAATTGCAATTAACTGTTGATATTCTATAACCCGATTGGGCGTCCCCAAATCCTAACCGCTGCCAATCTTTCACATAGCTTCTTTCTTTCAAACGCTCGACATCTTTGACTGTAACTCTCGGCATTGTTTCAGCATTATCGTCAGAACCTTCATCATCCTCGTGAACTTCATTCGAAATAGCATCATCAAAATCTATGCCCGATAAAACATATTTCCTTTTTGTTGTACTCTTCTGTTTGAATCCTGCCTTCTTAGCAGTACGCAATAGAGTCTTTTTAGCAAATCCTTTCAACGTTGCATTCTTCTCTTTTACTTTATGTTGCGGCGTATGAGCGACAATACCGTGCGACGAAAAAGCAAAATGCCCAAATTCATCGGCAGGATGACGAGCTTTGTTTAAAAGTTTCCTAAAGCCTTCAATAGTCTCAGGAGTCACCTCAGTATCGAAAGCGATTTTCAACAACTGAAAGGTACATGATCGCAACTGCAAACCCTCTGGGAGGGCCTGATCAAGTTGTGACAGGTATAGAACGGATATTCGCTTCTCTTTAGTAAGAGATGATACCGGAAATGCTCGCACCACACTTTGTTCACATGACAAAGGGTCACAGGGAGATCCCCGAAAAACGACACGATAATTAGTAAGAAAGAGTGCTCCTTCTGCAGGTATCAAAGTTGAGAGATCATCATCACGACCATCTGGCATCAAATATGCTCTAAGTGGTTCTGATAAAATTTCCTCTCCAGTCAATAAGGTCGGAGCTTGAATTTTAGGTTTCTGAACAGGTGGATGTCTCTTCGATTCTCTATAAACAGCTTCTAAGGTTTCAATGTGCATGTGAACAACACCTGGAACCATAGCATGCAGATTTCTTACATGCTCTTGTGTAACGCCACCTTCAGTACAAACTCGATCAATAAAACGGGATACCATTTTTGCTACCGAGCCACCAATTTCACATGGATCGCTTTCTTCGAACCCTTCATCAGAATGTTCACTACGACTGCGAGATTCAACCACACTGTAATGGATTTATTAGTTAAATTCAATTCAAATCAAAAAATATATCAGCAAACCTATTTGAAACACTAGTGTCATCTTCTAAATGTGAATCGATTTTCTGCATTTTTCCTCCAACATTTACTTCGGGTGGTATTAACAGAGCTACCATTCTATTAGCATAATGAATCGCTTGACTGTACAACGTAGACTCCTCAGATACAACATATTCCTGGAAATAATGTTCCGGTTAGAATGTTGGTAAGACCGCAAAAGTCTATTGGTTGATTATAGCACTAAACATAAAGAAAACATTCCGAACAGAATTTGTCATAGGAAATTGCCTTTTTTTATGAGGTCGTAGCTTAAATAGAGGCACAGAGTTAAATTCTCTCAAAACCCCAAGCTCACTTTTTATTGTAAAAGTTTATAATTTGGGCGATACAGTTTTTCTTCCGAAGATTCTGGACCCCATTCACAAAAAAATTTCAATTTTAAAAGAGTACACTTTGAAGAAGTAGAGAATTTGTGTAAGCATGCATTGGAATTATAATTTTTGTGAAAATACTTTTATTACCTTTATTGACTTTGAGTTATGAATATGGGCCTTCGTTTTCAACCTATTAAAAGTCTAAAAACTTATTTATTTCAGAATTTTATGTAGTGGTAATAATTATAAATAAGGTAATAAATATAATTTTTTCTTTCTCATATTCCAAAAAAATACTATTGGACTTCCTGATTATAACACCAAAAAATGTTAAAGGCGTTTGTATTTATATGGGGTCATATTTTGATTTTCGGTCAATTAAACGCAATTCGGTAAATTCAACGCGAAAAGGTGGGGATTCTGGTAGTATTTGAAATATAAAGCATAGAGCAGTCATTAATAACTAATTTTAAAGGTGAGGCTTCGCGAATTACACAAAAAATAAAATGCGAGCACATTAAGAAACAAGGAATTTTTGTATCCCTTTTCCATCCTTCGTCGTTTAATATAAAAAAATCGTATTTTATAATTTCTTTTTAATATTTTGATATGTTGTACAACTGAATGTTTTACAGAGGCCTACACAATTTAAACTTGGGACTTGAATATCCCAGAAACCCTACTACAAGACTTCCAGATATTCACAAATTTCTAAGCCGCTTTCCGCTCTGACTAGAAAAGACAGCATTCATCTTTGGTCAAGCACAGCAAAATGCATTTATAACGCTAAAAGGTAGACACTCTGTGTAAACCTTGTTCTGAAGTTATTTAACCTATATCTCGGGGAAACACAATTGCACACCGACGCTAATAGAGGTTTTCGACGCAGTTTTACGACAAAAGCATTGCGATAGCGGCGAATTGCTACCTGTACAAAGTTTTAGAACTAAATAAATATTGTAGCTCCGAACTTGAAATCCTCGCCTCGGAAAAAGTTAAGTTAAGGACCTATCTGCTTGATTTAAAATTTGAAATATATACAGACTGTAAGGTTTTTCAGCTTACCATATAAAGGAAGAAATTGTGTAATCAAATTCCCAGATGGGCTTTACTTTCGAAAGAGAATAATTACCGCATGAATCATCGATCAGAGATACTAATGGGACATGTAGATGCTCTTAGTAGATATCCTGTTGATTTATCTATTGAAGTGCCTTATTCCGGCGGATTTAAAAGGCTCCACTTATCGGTGAAAATTGTCCATTGATTAAAACAATTAAAACATTTTTAGGAAACAAACCTTACGAAAATTATTTGCTGCGTCGAGATATTAGGTGTAAGTTACGTGATGAAGGTTACTTATTAGTGGTTCCGAAAGGGAAGTTCTTAGATGTTTATATGCCGAAGGCCATGTGACTAAAGGAAACTGTTTCTAATCGTGATCAGTACATCATAGCATCAAAAAAGCACGGTAAATAAAGATTCCTATACCCTATTGACAAAATGGGTGTATCTTTACATATTTTTCACCTGATCATGCAATCTACTGTCCAATGGTAAAGATCGATACGCCTCCAAAGTTGTAGCAACTTGAGCCTCAGACAATTGTATTTACCTCGTTCAGATCGATAGCTAGGCTGAATGATCAGTGACTAGGAAATTATGCTGATAGACGTTGTCGATTTGTTTAACTTTACCTTAGCGAACTAATAAGGTGATGCTTACCATCATCGGAATAATTTGTATACAAAATGTGAATTATAAATTCGCTTCCCTAATAAATCCCCACAGACAAGGACCATATGTGTGTTCTAGTATGTAATGAAACATCTTCGAGTAAAATTGGTATAACATTTTTCAATTCCATTTCTGATGCTGGCCTAGACTTTGGAAACAACACACTCATGAGTTACCACGAATTTTTGCTCCCATGAATGAGTGATGAGCAGGAGAAATTTTGTCTGTGCGCATGTGTGTATTTATTGAGTTACTCACTCATGTGAGCATGCGTTCATATGGTCTGGCGTACACAGTACGAAATGCGTGTATTCAAAGCAGATTTCGATGGCCAAAGGGTCTGAGAGCGTGCAACGCTTTTCAATCCTAATTCTGGGATGCAAAACACTTACCCAAGCACATTATTATCAAATACATTAAACTAAGAAAAAGTAGAGGGGCGATTTTTAGGATAGATGTGCCTGTTACGCACTTCATGGATTCTGTAAAAGTGTATCAGGCATTCTGCTGCAAGCAGACGCATGATGTGCTGCATGTAGGCAAGAAAATGCGTGTACGCGGACCCTATTAATGGCAACGGCTCACGCACGCGTTCATGAGTCGAAAATGAGTTTTGGGTCATTCGTGTGCGCACATGAGCGCGCGTTTTCTTTCTCTGACCTGGACCGAATTCTTCTCTTGTAAAGCCGGCTTCATTTGTAAAGAACATAAAGCGCTCCCATCCGTCGTGGTGTAGTTTCTTTTCGTTCAGAGGTCCTATCTTCCTCGTGTAGCCTCCCCTCTCTATACCCACCGATCGCGTGGCCCTGTTCCCCGTGTAGTGACCCACACGTTTTGTCTTTTCTTCGTTGCGTGAATTCGGTGTTTTTCGGGTGAGATCTGTGCTTCGGATTTTGTTTTTTGGCCCCCTTTTTGCGTAAAAAATAGTTCGAATCTTCACCTGTGTGGCTCCGAAAAAGATACATTTCTTCGTTGTGCCCGTATCGGGTCTGTTCCCGGCAGCATTGGACTCTCTAACAATGGCATGAACAGGACAACAGTTATTTATGACAACGGCTGCAATTTCTTATGTCGGAGCTCTTTTAACGGGCCATACGGCTTTTTAACAATAGTCTCTGAGTTTGAAGCCGGAATAAAATGGAATTTACGGAGGGGCAGGTAACTGTTAGTCATAGTAAACATGAGACTTACAGTTGTTGAATTAATTTTAATTTGACGGGGCTTACACGTGGCGGACCTTACTATTTTCACTTGACTTCTGGTAGGATATTGCTGAAACAACTAGATAAAAGCGAAAAAAATCTTGTTTGAGATTGGCCCGTGGCGTAAGCGAATAATGATAATCTGGAAAGACAAACCTCTGGCTAATAGTACAAACGCTAGGCCATTATCCTGGAGCATTTCTTCTAAAGCCGGATTTTACGGTGGTCAGAGAGTACTCTTAAACAAATAACCAAGCACAAAAAGGTTCTTGTGATGAGGAGTCTCTGTATTTTATGCAGGTAGTACGGGTAAGGTTTATATGTTCTAAAAATACGCCACTCAGCCCTATTATAAAAGAGAGTAATCTTCCACTTTTGTCCGATTAATTATTAAAAAACCGAACCAACCTTTTTAAGGTATTGCCTAAACCCAGCGAACAACCCTATGATACATGCAGCAGAAGGAAATTTTGGGGAAGAGGAGATTGCGAATTATTACTTAACCTGACAAATGTCGCAAGATAATCCACAATTTTTTTAATATGGAAATTTTAATGCGCAACATCCCATGCGGCTCGCAAGTACAATCACTAGTTTTTTTTAAGGTATTGCCTAAGCTCAGGGGACAACACTATGATGCACACAGCACAGCTTAGGCGGAGGGAAATTCCCGAGGGAGATTGGAAAGTTAACCTGACAAATGTTGCAAGTGAGCCACAATTTTATTGGCATAAAATTACAGTTCAACATTCCAGTGGCTTCGCAAGTACAATTCTCGTCAGTAGAAATTGCCTCAACCACTAGTACGCAGATATATCGCCGCGGCCTGTACAGGATTTGATCTCACGTCAGCAGAGGAGAAAAATTGCGGACGTGCACCTCAGCCCACTCGGCCACCGGCGTGGTATCCAAATATATCACCATGCCCTTTACTGGAATCGATTGCGTGGCCACAGAAGAGTAAATCTGACCGAAAATAAACATAGATTTCTCGATAATGGTCTGCAAACCTCAAGTGGCCACAGTTTAGTAACGATTTGTTTTAGTACATATGTTTCTGCAAACTTTCTTCTTATTGTTAGTCATAGAAGCCCACCTGAGTATAATCAACCAACCATTTTTATTACACCCTGTATACGCTATCTAGTTTATTTAGCAAGCAATAGTAAAAATGTTAATAAGATGGTACTTACTTTTTGTTTCTCACATTCCATATTTGGCCATAATCTCATTTGCTCAGCAGCAATTTCAAGCGCAGATGGTTCTT
Source organism: Dasypogon diadema (assembly GCA_006980735.1). NCBI lineage: Eukaryota > Metazoa > Arthropoda > Insecta > Diptera > Asilidae > Dasypogon > Dasypogon diadema. The sequence continues at coordinate 21,591 of QYTT01079510.1, forward strand.
GTACACGTGATATTATAGAATTCCGAAAATCACTAAGCTCTCTATTATGTGTTGGACTAAGTTTATTATCGTTGTACCATGATGAATAATTATTTTCGATGGGTGTTCTTGGTAAATATAAAGCTTTTATTTGAGTTTGGACATCTTGGTAAAAAGCCGCTTCCCAGAATTGTTGATTTTTCCACACGGCATGATCTTGTATACAAGTGTAAGCAAACTGCATAACTCCTGTGCACAATTTTCGGCAAAATACTGTTGATAATGGTAATAATTGAGCAGCAACTCCGTGTTCATCCATTGACGAGTCATCTTGAAGAGCTCGATTCATTAATCTATACGATCATTTATATAATAATTAATACAGTGTAACAAATAATTTCAGAGCATATTACTTGACAATTAGATCGAAAGGTTGATGATCTAGCACAGCCTTATTTCCATGAACACTTCTAGCTAACTCCCGACATAATGTTAATCGAGCATCTCTATTTTTCAAAGTTCTCATAACTGCTGGGAAAATTTTACGAGCGTCCGCGATTTTATTTTCAAAAATACAATTTACACATGTTCTCAATACCTACAGTATTAAAAGTGTTTTATACAAATCAGAATGAAACATTTAAATTTACAACCTCCAATCTTCTAGCTGTGTTCAAAACTATCGGTCTACCATCGGAAATACTTTGCAAATGAGGTCCCATTGGAACTATCCTCGGTGGATTGCGTATTGTTTGAAAGCGAGATTGCAAGTCATTCTTTGCCATTCCTTCTCTAATTATGGATTCAACTTGCAGAGTATCTATGTGGGGCATAGGTGGTTGATGTATTCGAGCAAACGCTCCCTCAGGAGGTCGGAGAACTTTTTGCGCATATGTCTGCGGGTTGGGATTTTCGTTCGTATATAAAACTTGTGCGAGCTCCTGTATGTGTTGCAGTACCTTTAATTTTTATTGTTATTAATTACATGATTAATCGAAAAGGTCATATTTTCTTTGCTTACTAGATTATTGTCCTGATTTTCGGATTTAACTAAATCATTGATCGAGCTATAGAGCTCATCCCAAGCATCACAAGGTCTCCAAGGTGGCCCCCTTTCAGTGACAAACCCAGTAAAAAACATACTGTCAAGAACACGTGATAAAAAATCACATTCTATTAAATCTCTTGCACCTAAAAATCCAGCCTTATGGAATGTTATAACAGGTTTCGGATGAATGCGTATTAGTGTGAGACAAGATCGATAGCTGGAAAAGAAATATTAGTTTTCTTTTTTTCTGCAGATTCTAATTTAATGGCACGAAAAAAAATGTTCTTTTTGTAATTTTAAACAAGTTGTAGTACCAATATATAGTCAGCAATACTAATTTCTTACCCTTGCAGGAGTTGTGCTAACAGACGCATAAAAACTGCCCTAATTTCTTTATCCACCATAGCAGGAGGTTTGTTCTCTCTACTAACAACATTTGATGGCGCAAAAGCCAGATCTGCTTGCGCTAATTCCGGTTGTAAAACTAGTGTGAGTGCTTGTTGAGTGGTTTCCCATAAAGGGGATGGAAATCTTGCTACAGGTGGCGCTAATGATTCCGGTATAGTTATTGAGCCTCCGTCAATATCAGCTACTATTACATCTAATAAGTCTGTAATTTCACTCTGCAATGAGCTGTGAACACCCATAATGAAAGGTGTCGGCGTAGATAATACCTCTATAAGTGGTGCAGGGAGGATTGGAATGTAAACATGGCTATAACTGTAAAAAGAATTTAAATAAATATTGCAAATGGACAATATAAATTTTTTTTACCGAAATGGATACATTAAAGCGGCGAGGGCTCTACAACTCTCAGTCAATCTATAGTAACTTTTTGAATGAAATAAAATCTTATGTTCAGTCATTACAGCACAAAACAGCATTAAAACATTTTTTATTCCTTCAAAATATTCCAGTAAAAATACTATAATCTCATGTAAAATCCTTTACCTAATTGTTTAAATAAAAAACTAACACAAGTACCAGTAACTGGTAGCGATGGTGAAAGAGGTGGCTGAAGTGCTTGTTTATCCCCTGCACCTATTGAGAAGCGGACTTGAGGTCCTCCAGCTGGTGGGACCTAAAGTTTTATCTTAAAAAAAACTTATCCAAATTAATTGGTCACCTCTTACCTGTATACATCCCAGTATATTTCCAATTAAAGTCTCTAAAGGATATGGCAAGCTTTCAATATAGACTGTATAAATTGTTCCGAGGCAGTTCTAAAAATCATAACAATTTCTTTAGTAATATTTTTTTAAATTTATATTTATTTAATATTTTTATATTTACCCTGAATGTTTCAGTGTAATCTAACCGAGAAACAAGAACCAAACATTTTGGGGCATACATAACACTATGATGAGTTATAGTAGCTGTTGCACCCAATGATGCTAGTCGTCCGGGCGTAATATTCTCTTCTTCTTCGTCTACTGGCTTATTTGGAGTAATTGCAACGGTTTCATTGAAGCACAGACAAGCGCAGTAATGTCGATTTGCATCAATATCGGTGAGAACTGATACAAAAAATCGGGGTTCTTGTCTTTCGGTTGATAAAGACCATCCTAATGGTTGGCAAAACTAGAAAAAAATCAAGATTTATTTCAATTAATTATTATGTATTACATACACATGTTTATATTTTCGTTCATAAACATATTATCGATTAAATAAATAACAAACAAATAGAAATAAATTCACCCCTATCATGTTAGCCGACAGAACAGAAAATGTCGCTTCACAACAACAATTACAAGGGTTTCGGAAGTTTTTCTTTTTCGACAGAAACGATGATAAGGCTGACTCTTTTTTATTATGTTCTATGCATTTTATTATAGTAAGTATTTTGAGATTCAATCGAAGATATAATTGACGTCACGGTTTTCGAGATAACGGCCCTTGAAGGTATATTGGTCGTTTCTTATGACAAAGGCCGTATAGTTTATACTAAATGGGATATGTGTACGAATCTAGTACCATATCGTAAGAAACACTAATGGCTTTTAAATGACTGCTTATCAACCGTCCTACTCGTTTCCTTTTAAGAGCTACGAATTTTCAAAATTAAAATTTTGGAACTCGTTTACCCTTTTTTTTTAAATAAATACGCAAATTTATCAAAAGAAAGCTGTAATAAACATGCACAAAAGGTTTTCTGACTTTAAAAATTCGTAACTACTAAATGTAAAGAAGCAGGAGAGTGAGTAGGCACATTAAAAGGCCACTAGTATTCTCTACGATGTGGCATTAGACTCGTACACATAACATGCTTAGTACAAGGGGTGCTAAAAAAATGGAATTAACTCCTGAGAATTTTTGTGCGATGATTTACTACGACTTTTGACGTGGATTATCTCAACAAAAGTGGATCGATCTACTCACTTCGGCTTTTGGCAATTAAGCACCATCTAAAACCACTGTATATCACTGGTTTACTGAATTCAATTGTGGCCGTCATTCGCTCATGGATGAATTAAAAGAAGGTTGTCCAAAATCGGTTGTTGTGCCAGAAAACATCGATGCTATCCGCGAACTGATAATGCACGATCGTCATGTGACATACCGTGAGATGGAGGCATCCCTGAGTATTAGTGAGATAGTGAGACAAGCACAAACAAGATTTTATATGAACATTTACTCGGTGACGACAGTATGGGTCGGATGATGCGTTCAAATTGCATGTTTTGGAGATACCTCAATAGAAAAAGTGCTATGAAAATTGTTCAAACGTATGGAAAAGTGTATCAATAATGCCGGAGAAAAACTATCAGGGCTGCTCCTCCTGTCTTTTGTGTGTAAAAGAACACCCCGTCGTGTACGTCGGCCTTTAGAAAAATTCCCTGCCGGTTTTGTGTTTTTACGGGTTGTGTTTCGCATACCATCGCATCGTCATGAAGTCTATCATCGCATTGCCATAAAGCCTACCCCCAGAATGTTCTCAGCTTTCGAATCCATGAGCATGATTGGAAAAACTGCAGTTTCAAAGGAGGAAACCGCTTCTCATGGTTATTAAAAGTAGTGACCTAAAGATACTCAAAAAATTTCCAATTTTGAGGAAAGCAAAGAGAACAAACTTGACTATCAGTTTAATCAATTAGAGAAATGTATGTTTCATGTGAATTTCAATTCCTATTAGATGTGATGTAAAATGAACAAACTATAAATTTAATTATATAAACTCTTGCGGATAGTTTTATCCTGAAACGATGTTCTATTGGGCAATTTACGTAAATATATGTGAAACGTGAACTTCAGTTACCCAATAAATAGGATGTTTAATATAGCAATCGGATACTCATAGAATTCTCCTTTCGGAAGCAACACATGCGAAATAACTTAAGTTTTATATAGAAACGATGCCCTATAAGCAAACAAAAATTCAAACTTAAAACAAACAGACTCAATATTATAACCTGCAAGTGAATCAGACGTTCGAGAGCCACGAGCCTCCAAAAAGGTGAAAGAATCTACAAGTGACATACAGGAAACTCTGTTTGTTGAAGGCTTAACTGAGACTCTCAGAAGAAGATTACAGGACTATCATATAAGTAAAAATCTTGCGATAGTTTGAAAAAATCTCAGTTCCATAAGTTAATCCAGTGATTCTCAGAAGTGACGATTATAAGTTTCAAATCACTGTATGACAAATTTGAAAAAATCCTAAACTAATCAAATCTAGTGATCCAGTTTTAGTTATTAATTACTTTGTTGTAAACACTGACGTTGTAATATAAATGGACGGAGTGCCAAGTTTCAAATTTGAGACAATTTTTAGACAGTGGTTAAAAATCTACTTACCACGTACATATTTTACGTAAAATCAATAAAAGCATTTAATTACGTCTATTATCAATAGAAATATATTTTTAAAAAATCGACACGTAATATAAATTCGTAAAATCGTTCAAGGAAGAAGTTAACTCAGAAAAATCGAAATCTTTCTCACTGGTTGATGTGCTTGCCTTCCCTGAAAAATGTCAAGTAAATTTTTGAGGATGCAAAGGATAAATATATAAAACAATACATCTATCTATTTTTTCCCCATATGTTTAATGGAAAATATTTTATTTCAGAGATGTCGAAAGGCGATTGTTCACGTTTGAAATGCTGATTGAGTGCCATAAAAGGAAGTTGTTTTTGCACCGAATTGTTACTGGCGACGAAAAATGGATTCATTACGACAATCCGAAGCACAGGAAATCATATGTGAAGCCCGCCCAACCAGAAACATCAACATCAAAGCCGAATATCCATGGCGCCAAGGTAATGCTCTGTATTTGGTGGGATCAAAAGGGTGTCATCCATTATGAACTGTTAAAACCTGGTGAAACTATTACGAGAGAGCTCTACACACAACAACTGATTCGTTGGAAGAGGGCATTGAACGAAAAAAGGCCACAATATGCGATCAGACATGAGACCATAGTTTTCCATCATGACAACGCTAGCCCTCATATTGCTACACCGGTTAAAAACTATTTGGAAAATAGTGGATGGGAAGTTTTGCCTCACCCGCCATATTCACCAGACCTTGCCCCTTCGGACTACCACTTGTTTCGGTCGATGCAAAATGCGCTTACTGGAATACGCTTCTCTTCAGTTGAAGATATCAAAAATTGGCTTGATTTGTTCCTAGCTTCAAAAGATGAGAAGTTTTTTTAGCAAGGAATCCATAAATTGCCTGAAAAGTGGGGAAATATATCAATTCACTTAATTATTGAAATAAAACTTTATTTTTGCAAGTTATACACCCAAAAGTTAGAAGAGATCGTCAAATCCCGTGTCTAAAATGGTTTGATAATAAACCCCGGCGATTCCAAAGAGCGTGTTCACAAATGTTGAAGGTGGTGTAAAAATACTAAAAGATATATTGAAACTGATAGGCCATTTGCAATTGTAAAGTAGAAGATCAAAATATGGGAGGTATGGACATGTGTTGGATAGGGTGACCAGTTTCTACAGAATTACTTCGCGTTCAAAAAATGGACTGTTCGTCTGATTTTTCCACCTATTTGATTTTACTGCAGCAGCTGGATGGCTGACATACAGAAAAGAAGCTAACTTGTTACAGTATCCTAAGAAATACACTTTGGATTTTCAAACAGAAATTGCTAACTCATTACTTTACTTTACACCTACAAGTGAACAGATGCAATTCAAGCTCCAGAGTCCGCAAGCTGTGCCAAGCAGTAGTATAAGAAAAAGATGTACTCCAACCCCCTACCCAGCTAAGGATGGCCATGGCGGGCCATTTACCAATGATAGGCGAAGAAAGTAGCGATAACAAATGCCGAATGCCTGGATGTAAGAGTAGAAAAGCTAGAGTATATTGCCCTACATGCAATATGCATTCATGTCTTGTAGTAGAACGCAATTATTATAAAAAATATCACGAGACCCTCTAATTGTTCTTCATATTTTCAATCTCAATAAATATTTGTAAAATATCATGTTCTTTAATTGCCCATATCATTCTGCTTGTGCAATATACACGCCCGAAGTCTCCTACGAGAGACACACAATTAAAAGTAAACGGGTATGTTAAAAAATTTAAAAAATAAATCTTTTTCATACTTAAAAAAATATAATTCTACGCACAAAATTATGTCCATATAGCAAGCCGAAAAGTCTTTCGGCGCTGAGAAGATTAAATGCGCTTATCACAAGAAAACATCCCGGAATCAGCCTATTCGAGCTCTAGGTACCGAGAATATTATGGTCAAAAATACAATAGCAAAATTAAACTCAGGAGAAAGTCGGTAAATGTTTCGAAAATCTAAAACTAAAAAATATTGACGGAACAAAGAGACCGTCCCAAAATTAATTTCATTAAAGATATTGAAAAAAATATAATTTCGTCATAAAATGAAAACTATTTTATTTATTTTTTTTTTTCTCAGGAATGTGTTTTTCGTGTTTTCTGTATTTAATCTTTTTTGTTTTCGGGATTTAATATTTTGGCCGCTTTCGGTGTTTTATGTTTCCAGATTTTGTAGCGATCCCTTTTCGAAATTCAAGATTGTTCGATTTTTGAATTTGTAAATTTCCGTTTCTAGATTTCTTTGCACATTTAAATTTTCGGGATCTTCCCTTATTTATCAGGACTAATTTTTGAATGTAGTTCAGTCTTTTCTAATTCGAGATTTTGTAATTCGGACATTTGTCTTTTGGCATTTTAAATTAATTCAGGAATTTAGTGTTTCAGTTTTCAGAATATCGTCCCGCTCCCTGAGTGAAGATCTCTGACCATCAATTTGACGAAAACTCGCTTTGACGATTTGTTTAATTTTTTTATGATCTAGGCAGCCTCCGAACTTCCCGTATCGGGGACTCTAGACAGCCATGCCCGATTTAATGGCTAAGCGTTGTCACCATACGTCAGGGCTTATTTCAGAGGCTCATCCGCCCAAGGTCAGGTATGTTGGTTCCAGAACAGAGCCTAGTCTTCCCGTGATTCCGCTCACACGTATGTGGGAAAGAGCTGTATTTCTGTATTTCTGTTGAATTATAATTTTTTTTTCTTTTCCTTTTTTACCCTCTCTTCTTTTTTTCTTTCTCTTTTTTCTCCTTTTATAACAGTTATTAAAATTATATGTCCTATGTACATACATTTACCTCTCCTATATATTAATGCGGAGTAATGAGAGAGATCCCAACTGTTGAATGTTCGTCAAATTTCGACAGTCATACAGAGTTGTTACGTTAAAAATTGTTTAGCCCATGAGTAAGCCCTGAAAAGGGCGTAATCAAGAGATCAGTTATTATTACAAAGCAAAAGGCGACAGTTTGCGCTCCAAAAAAGTATCTAGAGTCCAATTCCGGCCTCCCTGATAAAACTTGCCAGAGCCCTGCGGTCCTCAGGGGCACCAGCAATGAACAGATTCCTGAAGCAGTTAAAGCGTTCAAAGATGTCGTAAGAGGACCTAATCTCATTAATGTTACCACGTTCAAAAACCAAATGGGCCAGGCTTTCCCCAATGCCACATCCCGAGCACCTATCGTCAATATAAAGGTATGACTTGTCATATGTGTGCGAACACATTAGTCTATTTATAAGTTTGGCATCAGCCGCGCCCACGTCCTCACCCACCACCTCATAATGCAATGCAGGCTCGCTGCAAATTTCACGGAAACAGCCCCCTTACTGACTGTTTGCTGCCTGTACTCATCCCCCCATCTTCTATTGATTACATCCCTAATTTCCATCAGGAGATCCTTATACGTGGGGCCCTCAGACACCTCCACATCGACCACAACCGCATCCCTGGCACCTCCAACTACCTTCTCATTGAGTGCAATCCTGGAGTGCCCCGAGATCAATATAACAGCAACTTCATCCTCAAAGCGGTCGAGTAAATTGTGAATTTCGGAGACTAGGTAATCCAAACATTGTTCTCCCATAATTAAGGAGCAACTGGCTTTACTGTCCGTGAAAATAGTAAACTTACCAAAGCCTGATTCGACAGTGTACGAAATGGCCTGTTTGATCGCAATCAACTCAGCGGTCGTGAAAGGCACCCGATGGTTACATTTAAACCTCAACATTTTGTTTTCGAACTCGTCAAAAACCGCCATACTAGCAACACCAGCTTCGTGATCCAGGGACGCGTCGGTGGCCAAAATCCCAAACCCAGCAGCCCTCACAATCTCCAGCTTCCCGGCAGCTAGGGCCCTAATGGTCTCTCCGCTAATTCCGGACTTGAAGAACCTCACACTCGACAGTAGACCCACAGCCACAAACACTGTGATACATTATATTCCTTACATGATCGAGTTTTTTCAATCGTCTCTCGAAACTCGCACCATGGCTTTTCGTAGCTAGAGTTCGCGACCGTCGAGCGCGACGACCTTCCGCGTGTCCATTCCAAAATCATTTCCTTTGCCGTCAGCCACAGTCACATCTTCTCAGACAGCTATTAGTTAAAGTTTCAATTTTCTTACTTGCAGATTAATATTAACCAAGGCCGTGCTACAGTACTCCAATTTGGACCTTACACGGCTTCTAAAAATTCTGATACCCATTTTGGGGTGCATCCCGCCATTAATGCTATTTATTTGCTTGAAGACATTCATTCTTTTCCTGCATTCGATTAAATTTTCCTCAATGAACCCATTCTCATTGAGGTTACTTTTAAAAATCTTTCCCAAAATCTTTATCTGCTGCATTCTTCCAATTACATGTTCACCAAGTCTAATGTCTGAGCCTGAAATGTTGTAGTTGCCTATGTACATGAGCTTTGTTTTGCTCCAATTAATTTTTTGCCTGATATCTTCTGCGGGCTGGCCAAAGATCACAAGCGTGTTTTTTATTCTAGCAGCGAGAGCGTCGGCATCCCTGTCAGTAACCACGATAAAAAAAAAAAAATCGTCCGCATATTGAAAAACCCCAGTGTCTTCCTCAATCACACAATGCAAATCTCTAGTATAGTAGTTGAAGAGATCGGGACTGAGGATACTTCCCTAATGTTCTCTCATTCAGGAACGTAAGGATCCATCGTCCAATATAGTAATTAAAACCATCTCTTGAGAACATTTCCCCCAATTTGACGACGTCCACTCTATCAAAAGCAGAATCTAAGTCCACAGTAACAATCGCAACTCTGTCCCCACTCATTCTTCTAATCTGTATGTAGTGAGTCATCTCATTGATGAGTAGGGCAGTCGATCTGCCTTCAACAAAAGCGTATGAGCTTTCAGGAATTCATCAAACACTCCTACTGTCTCTCAGCAGAGGTCTGATCAAGCCTTACATCAACTTGACAAGTACAGGCAAGAGTGATATCGGTCTAAAAACGCCACAGACGCCTTCATCCGTCCGTTTCTTAGGCACGGGGACAATCCTGACCATTCTCCAACTATCCGGCACCCTACCCTCAAGCAAAAGTGAATTCAAACTTTCAACCAGCTTCAACAGACACTCCTCCGGCAGACTACATATTGTATTATACTTTATGCCATCGCACCCAGCAGCTGTGTCCTTCTTACCAGCCAGTACCCTGCGCAAGTCTAAAGTTAGCGTAAGGTCAATATTTTCTCGGTTGTGTATATGATTGTAATTTTAGTGTAAATTCCCCTGAAGACGTGGACGAGAGCTCACGAGGGGTGAAATACATATACGCACTCAATCCAAGACTTAAGAAATTGTGATTTTAA
>QYTT01079511.1:0-21170 GCA_006980735.1 Dasypogon diadema
TTTATTACTCTACTTCGCCTTGTTTCATTTTATGGTCCAAGTTAACAATCCACAGAGATCTTATATTTTTAAGCAGCTTTTCACAGCTCCTGATGTTTTTTATAAGAGTCCAACTAAATTTAATTGAACTATTCACTCTTGTCCTTCCCAAGGAAGACTTTTTCAGTGGGCTCTGGTGCAGATGGCTTTTAGTGATAGAATATTGGGATCAAAAGTTTCATCTGTTCAATACTGAACTAAAAAAAACATCAAGCTCCTTTCCTTTACAAATCTTATTTGTAGTGTTTATATTTGTAACTGAATAGATTACCTCTAAAGGTAGTGTTGAAAGTGAAAATAATTATGCATTTCGTTGCAGGAATTTTGAATCTTTTTCAGCAATGGCAGACAGGATGCTAACTCCACTATCTTTCTACCGGTAAAATACTGATTAAGAATCAAAAAACAATTCTTAAATCGCAATGTTGGATACACAAATTACGAAATTTGTATTTTATAAAATTACTAGAGAAGCAATTCATTTTTTTCATGTTATGGACACTGTTTGCTTGTTGTCTGTTGTTTCTCCACAAAATTAAAAATAAAGTTTATTAAATATTTCAGACTCTTTGCCCCATTAATAAGTTTTAATATTGTTGGTTTAATTATTTGAAATTTCTGTAGTAGAGAAGAACCTTTTGTGGTTTCCCTTAAATATAATATAAACTAAGTGCCCGATATACTGAAAACACTTGTTTTTATATCTTAAATTCAATGACAATAAACAAACTTGTCACAAACCTATCCGGCTCGAAGGACCATGCTATTGCCCCTAATAGCTCCAACAGCACTTATTGCAGAATGCATTCACATTGGCAATCAATCGACTTTATTAAGAGAAATGTCATGCGTGAATTAAAAAAATCGATTCCAAAGATGAACGTAAAACGGTAATGTTGTTCACAACACTGATAATTTTATTTATAATTTTCCTCCAATTCTGTCGATCTATTCCTCTATTGTATCTGAAAATAAAATTTTATGTTCGAATCTTCAACCATAATTTGGAATGAGCTCTGGATAACAAAATGGCAAACATGGATAACAAACAGTGCGACCGGAACTCTTTAACGAAATTCTAGGGGCATTTTAATGGACAATTTTTTTTATAATTAGATTGTTAGACTTATATTTTTATCTACAGGTTCCCTAAAGGTCGGACTTAGGCGTGTCACTGATGGATGCTTAGGTAAGGCCTGATGCGAGTGGAATTAGATACATGGTGCCCGTACTTATGCAGGCGTGTAGAGTATACGACAAAAATAGATTGCATTCTCATTAGATTTTCTTGGATTCAAGGAAACGAGTCTATGCCAGGGAGAGAAGGATCTAGTAACAATATTAACTAAATGGCGATATTCCAAAGTTCCATCTGAACTAACGTACCAGTCAGATATTATAATATATCTTGTGAGCATTGTGGGAGAGAGAATCGATTTGTTGCGTCTTTAAACCACACCTACTAATAAGAAACGACGTAATGCCGTTTACCATGATTTTAAAAGAAACAAAGCAAAACAGCATAAGTTAACACCACATTTCGAAAAATACAATTTCTTTTTGTATGGAAAATTTTAGTTAACGAGAGTACATAAGGTGGTTATCGTGCTTGTAAATCGGCAGGTAATTCGGTTAATAAGCCGTTCAAAACGCAAAGAAGTTGCTTACATGTGTTCCAACAAAACGTATGAATCCGCAATTTGTACGAGTATTCCTATAAAACAAGAGCAAATTGCTGCTCAATAGAAATAAAAGTTTCGATCTGAAGATAGCAGAGGAATAAAAAATTCCATGTTAACAGTAATAGTGGAGATAAGAAAGTACTAAATTTTGTCACGCAATCCTTGTTAACATAATCGGCAAGGAACTAGGCAAACAACAATTTGTCATTGGCTACAGAAAGGCGGTCACATAGAATTGCTTTAAATGAAAGCTTCTTCCGAATGCAACACTGAAATGCAAATGAGGATGTGTACAGTGGCCCAGCGCCGACCAATTGAGTCCGTGTGTTGCAGCAATTAATCAAGTTGGATTTGCTACCCACCCGAGCAGCCAGACAAATGGAACACCTTAACAATTACACCTGGCTAAAGGTAAAAATTAATTTTCTTAGAAATAACGACACAAGCGCCCAGAAAACTCAACTGAAGTATGAAAAGCAATAATTGCCAGTTTTGAGTGCTGGATTTCCATTCAACCCCTGATTGCCTTCTAATTTAGTAGGAAATTTTCGATAGCACTTTGTGCACGACCGAGTTGCAGCGAAAGGAGGAAATTAAAATAAAATTTTAATGAAAGTTGAATTAATGACGATAGCTATTTGAAAATTTTAATTGGAGTTGCGAAATCATAAATCGTCGCGAAAAAGCATTCACGTTTCCTTTAAAGCAGAAATTGAAACCATTTCACTCCTCTTCTGCTAGATAATGAAACGGTGGGTACTTTTGAGTGCTGTCATGAATTATTATCACGAAAACAAGGTTGCAGCAGAATTTACGAGCAGGGAATGGCACCGCATGATTGCATACCTTCCAGATGTAGAACACTCCGATCCTGTCGTTGAATATTCATGATTCCTTGAAAATGAGAACAATTTGCTCTTTTTTGTTCACAGGAATTTCCTTGATTCTTTAAAGGAGTTGTATAGAATTCAATTCCAAAGAGCCAAACTGCTTTGCAGACAGACTCCTTTTTCCTGTGTTCTTCGCGTCGATATTTGTGTAATAATGCAAACAGTGGCTGAGAGGGTTCTTTGGTATCTGCTTAAAACTGGAGGAGAACTCCATATTTTAAAAGATTAATATAACAGGAAGATTTTGTTTTTATCGTTTTTTTACTTTTTTGCAAGTATATACTTCTTGTCTTCCCAAGTGTGGTCAATTTATTACTGAACCTGATGGATTGTTTTTATCTTATTGTTATCCTTTCCATGTTACACAATACTAACCCACATAAGGATATACATTTTGTTTTACTGTACTTATAACGTCTTACCATTCCATTTCAAAATAATTATTGGAAAGTGTTAACAAAATGCATTATGTTGCAAGTTCCAGCTGGCATATAAACCATGGTCAGCCTATCAGATTCCAAGCACTCCAAGGATCGAGAAGCCCATGGTGGTGGACTCGTTCGAAGGTGAAATGATGATTGATGCCAGCCGAGCAGTTCCATATGTGATCTCTATGGTTTCTAAGGTAACGGCACTTGGAAGTATTTGTGGATGAAGGCCGTATAGTTTGAATAAACATATTTGTGTACGAGTCTAGTGTCCTATCATACAGAATACTACAGACTATCAAATGTGTGCTTAGTCGCTCTCCTATTTTTCTTCCTTTAAGAACTACGGATTTTTCAAAATCAAAATTTTGGAATTTTTATCGTAATTAATATGCACTTGGTAATGGGCCTATGGTTGGAAATGGTAGCATCTGGGCTTTCAGGGGTTGGCCGTGCAGGCCAGAGCTGAGCCTCATGTTCTAGACTGAGCTGATCAGGAGATCTTATAGGAGGCATGAGAGGATCCTTCCTGATTTCACGCTCAGCCCTGATGAGACGCAGAACAACGAGTGTACAAAAACTCTTTTTTACATGTTCCAACAACAATGTATTAGTAAGCATAATATAGTTTTGCGAACATATTAACCTAAAAAATTTTAAAGGTATTAGATCAACAGTTATCAAGTTATTACTCGCCTTAAAGCAATCCGATTTGATTCAATCGCATACAAAATATCTCGCTTATATTCACCTATATCCAAACCAAATTCCCAAGCCAAAGCTTCCCGCAAAGAAGACATAGGTAAAATTGCAATTTTACTGTTAACGCCCTCTTAAAAGGCCATACCCAGAATCCTGTACTGCATATTGTGGGATGTTAATTTTTAGATTAATTAAACTCGACTTTTGTCTTTGTTGACGACAGAAACAAACATCGAAAAGCCACCAGGTACACCACCGAACCAAGGCGAGCTTACATCTAAGTACCTGAGCATGGGTAAATATTACACAAACACAGCCGAGTACAGGTGTAAATGAAATCCATTTCGGAGGATAATTCAGCCCCATAAACATGTTAAACAAACAATTTATTTGCAAATTTTACATATAGGTGGTGAAAGGTATCAACATTCTTAATAAACAGCCAAAATGTAATCATGTGCGAAAATATGGCAGCGAAATTTTATAATTTCCCTCCCCTAAGCTCAGCACTTGATTACACCATTTAATCGTTTGCAAAATGACTACATTTTGGCGGGAAGGTACGGTGTGGGTGCAGCGTAGACACCTTTTACCTGTATGCAAATGGCTCATTTATCTGCAAACAGATTAAGCAGCGAAAACATGACGACGACCGAATTTGCATGTACACGTTCACGTTCAGGTAGCGCCCGCACACCCTGCTCACGTCTGCAAATCCTGAATAAGCTCAACGCAATAATAAATTTAATAAAGAGAGGTTTGCATTAATGCCTACGTAATCATTCCGAATTACCGGATACACCAATTAAAGGACCATTCCGCATTACTCGCCGACTCATATTAATAATGTTGGCCACAGCCATCACGACTAAAGTAGATTATATCAATCAGCACGCCAAAACAAATCAATTTGGTGCAGATTGGTTCGATTCGCTCCAGCAGCGCCATTACTTTATTAAGTAGTTCCAACGTAGAATTTAGTTCATGAATTATTTATGCAGATACTTGGAGAGATCTAGCGTAGCACTGGTGTGGATTCTGTTCGTGGTACAGCAGTTTGTGGAGGATGAAATGTCTCTAGAACTAGGATATAAAATCATTATAGTTTCCCCCACGAGCTGGGTTTCCCATGCAAAAAGGATTAAAATACACGATATTCTAATACTAGTCCTCTTAACAGGATTTTTTGAAAATTACTCAGGATTATGGACTTGGACACTTCATCCGTGAAATTTTTATCCTAATTTGCATACCTCTGTTCACTTAGATATTTTCATTTCTAAACTTAAAATTGAAATTAGAACAATTCCTTATTGATTTCAAGGATAAAACATAATCGAATCTTTTGATATTATGTAATAGTATCACGTTTTCAAAATCATATGGTCTTGGTTTATGTTCTATGTGCTTATCAGAGCTATAACCATTTTATAGATACAGAGGCTGTATTTCCAGACCATTTAACAGCATCAATTTAGAGAGTAGTGTGAATCTCTTCTTCAACCCACAACTAAAGTTTATTTGGTTTCATCCACCATGAGATAATTACTAACTTCGCTATAGTTTTTTTTCTTTAGAATTGGTGTGAGGACGAGAGGAGACTTTCGAACGAAGAGATTCTGTCAGAAGTTCAGCCATCCGGTCGACTTAATTCAAACCATTCCCGCCCTCTTTCTCCTGCCTAATGCAGTTCGTTAAGGAAGTGGTATCTGAATCTTTTCGCCGAGAGTGTTAGGCAGTAGCACAGAAAGTACACACAGGTTCCGAAGGTATCTGCCGGCTTCCAGTGCAGTTTTTACCGTGGTGTGCTTTTCGAGATGTATTACGATCTGCACCCCTAGGTCCTTGCAATGGATGCCCGCCCCAATATATCCCTATAGAAGATAGATTGAGTGCGTTAGACGGGAAACTAAAGGACCAGGCTTTCCAATCCTCCCTCGATGGAATCCTAAGCTGCAGATCCTATCTGCAGATATTCGCTGTCGAAGGCGGGAATGCTCGTCGAAATGCATTCGATTTCTTTGAGTTTTTTCGTGTTGCTATTTGAAACCGTGACGGTACCGGAGAAGGTGTTTTTATAAAAAAGTAAGTGCTTACTTAATATCGTCTTTAATATACCTATTTTGCATACCTTTCTGTGAACGTGAGAGGAAAAATTTCCCGAATGATAAGAAAGGATAGATCAATGAAATCAATGAAAGATCACCCAATCTGACACCGATTTGGAGTAAAATTTTGAGTAGAGTCTCATCAGTAAAGATATGCAACACTAGAAAGATCCGAACTTAATACATTTATAATTATGTATGCAATTTCAAATTAAAAAATGTGGTCATGTCCTCTTTCCAAGATTTATTTCCTTCAATTTCTGTGCTACATAATACTTAATTACTTCAATGAAAGAAGGAATATCGATTGAGTCCGCAGAAAGTCTTAAAAATTCTTTTGGGTAATTATTACAAACAATTCATTTATTCCGGTGAGTGTACTTCCAAAGTTCCAACAAAGTTTCCGGTTGATAGCTTACAACGTGAAAATAGTGGGGATTTCAAAGAGTTCCGCGCTCTTTCTGTTACATGTGAAACTTAAATATCGGCGGAAATTTATTTAGTGCTCTGACCTGAAAACTATGGGGGCTACCGCTTGGGTGCTGAGTTTCTCCGAAGATAAGTGAGCAAACTTTTCACAGTATTATTGAAAAACTGTAAAAAACAGTCCTGAAGTTTCGTTAGTTCACTTTGATTCTCTGGCTGAGATTTTCCGATCAAATCAAAGTTTCTCTTAGAAACTCAGTCAAGTGAAAAATTTTTGGTGAAGTTCTAGTTATCACAGGATAAAAATTTTAGGTGAATGCATTCAAGATGAAATTAATGTGAAAAAATTGGTAGGAAAAGTATGCATTTGCACCAGTATTTAGTTTCTTGCTCAATTGTTAGGTTAAAAGTTTGCATTAGAAAACATTGCCCTACTCCCACAATTGAAAATTTCTTTGAATTATCACAAATGACGTGGGGGTTTCACCTGAAGTGGTGTTTCACGTAACATTATTTCCTTTTCATTTTCTCTTACAAATAATCGATCACATCCCTGTTCAGGTTTGACCCCCATCCCGAATTCTTTTCCCTTTAACAATTTTAATGCTATCAATTCTCATGCACCTAATATATCTCGTAAGAATGCCCCCTTTCTCCAAGCGATTCCTTCAGCAGCTGTGCTCTCCTCTTCTATCAATAATCTGGCATTTTTGCACTATGCATTAGATAGTATCTCTTGCATCTTGCGAACAATCCTCTTATCTCAGCGTAATAAAAGAAGTGTGTGCATTTCTTGTGGGATTGAAAAACTGCATTCTTCTCAATGAGAATTTTATAGAAAGAAATTTGCAAGTTTTATTCGCGTCAGCAAATACCTTTTACCACAAATGATATTTTACCCATTTTGCAGGAACATAATATTGGCGTGCAGCGAAATGCGAGATGTGCGTTTTATGTTTCGAGGCCGCCAACCCAATTCCACAAGAAAGGTTAGAGCACGTAAGGTTCACTTAGATACATACTTTCAGGATTTTTTCATGGCAACGTTAATTCTCAATGGAACGCAATTAAGCAAGACTCGTAGATTTGAAAGAATTGGAGCGAAAATTTACACCTTTCAGGCGCTTTACATAATATGCTGATATTCAGGAAAAGTTCACAAAGGCTGAGACTTAAAGTCAAATTGATCTCTGTTTTTATTGTGCAATTATAATATCAAGAGACAAAATCATAGCAGAAAACAAATAAAATCAATAATGAAATTTGCAAAGTCGATAAATTATTTATTAATTTTGCGAAAGATAAATAAATTTTTCATGATTTGATCGATTAAAGATGGAATTAAATCTGATGTCCAAGTTTCTTACAATAAGGAAAACTAGTCTACCGTAAGGGAAAAGTGGAATGATTAACCATTTTAGCAAAATTAAATCGCCAACTTTGGGTAGAATATCAGCCGAAAAGTGAAGGCGTTACAAGCCCCACTGTATCTTCTGTAACATTGAGTCTACATGTCATAACCAAGAACTACGCCTAATTCCCTTAATCCATTGATATAAGGAATTAGAAAGCCAGCTAATAAAATATCAGGTGGTTACAATATGTGACGAAATAAAATACAATCCGTCAAATAGCGACCTTTGGTATATTCTGATGAGATCACAACTAAGTCGTTCTTTTTAGGCCATGGGTAGCACGTTTGCAATTTTCTAGTAGCAGAGAACACAAATGCAGTCAAGGAAGTATTAAAGATATGAAGTATGGACGCTTGATGCTCTCAGACCAGTGTGACTTCTGGAACCATCTGTAGGTTTGAAGCCTCATCAATTGAAAATTGCGTCCCAAGTATATATATATTTGGGCCAGCTGTTGAGGCTTTTGTTCGCAATTGGCTTAAGGACCAGCCCTATCCGTTTTATGATGACGGCATAAAAAAATTACTTATCCTCTGGGAAAAATGTGTTTTAACATCTGAGATTATGTAGAATAAAATATAGATTAAAAAAACCTACTCTACAATGAAGTTAAAATATTGGCAATATATTTGTATATATCCTAGCAAATAAAAGTTTATTTAATTTAATTATTTTTAAATTGTTAGTGCGTAATAAAAGCGTGTTTTTTTAAACTATATTTTATCTTACACTTTTTAGTCTTAAAATAACTTTAACATGTTTATTACTGATTACTGATTCACTTAGTTAGCATTTTTAACAGTCCCGCTTCTCGGGCATTTCATTGGCTTTATACTGCCTCATGTACAGATTTGACTGTATTTTTTTTTCTTTTTCTGTCTGTCTCACTCAATTTCACTTTTTTTCTTTGTGCTTTTGGTTTTCCTTTTCTAATCGTCGTTTTCCTCGCATTGCTGTTTCCAATAGTTTCAGTTTTTTTTACCACCCTCATACCACTCAGCCCTTAGCACGTTTCTCACCTTAGCTTGGGTGGGATCTCATATTCAACCATAATTTTTGTAATTGGCCCTCTCTTTTCAACTTCATTTCTAACTTTTTCATGAGATGTGTTAGCCACAAAACATAATATAGGATTTCTCATACCACTCAGCCCTTAGCACGTATCCTGTGTCTGTAGCTTTGGAACATCTCATATTCAACCATAATTTTTGTAATTGGCCCTTTAGCCATACTTCAATAACTATTATAGCATTTTCTACTGGTATATTGGGATATAGTGCGGCGATATCTAAAGATATTAACACCTCATCATTTTCTTTATTCAATCAGAAATTATTCTTTCTTTTTTATAGACCTAATGCATGGCATTCGATAGGTTTTTCGTTATTTATTCATATGTGTTTCTGTTAAGTAACTACATCATTCTTTGAACCATAATAAATGAATTACGGTGGGTGCATTTAAGAAAACAAGCTATTGCATGCTTTTTAAATTGCTTGCGACAGTGACAACTTCAATAACTTTTTCATTTCTGTAGTATAATGCACTTTTTAAGACAGCGTGTAAGCAGACTACAATTCTACAGCCAGTCTGAATGAATTATTCGGTTGTTGATTTATTTATGAGGCATCAAACTTCCATTCGAAAGGTTCATTATTAGCTGGAAATTTTAAAAAATCGCTAAAAGGAACAAGAGGCAAAATAAAAAAGAGAGGGAAAATAAAAAAAAAACATAAATAGGTATTTTTGGCACGCAACCTAATACTACTTAAGGACAAGAATTGCCGTCCAAGACCAGTAGGTTCCACAATTTTCTTGATTGCGGTGAAAACTTTGAAGGGGGCATGTTTCTTGTGAACCCATTGTAGTTGGAGGTGTTTCAAGATTCTTGAAAGCATGACAGTAAATTTATGTGCGATTATTGTTAAAACAGGTGTTCAGACTTCAGAGTACTATTTCCATCTTTTACATAGTCTGGGATGAACAAGTTCACTAGGATTGCGTGTATAATGGAAAGCTTCACATAAGTTTCCATGAGGTTTTCATTTTTCCTACTAACCTAATTCTAACTTAGTAAGTATTTTACAGTAATTTTCAAATTACACTTCTATAGAGAAATCTTTTGCTACAGGTTTTTCTATATCAAATCGATGGGAACCTGAATACAAAATTCCCCTTTATGTGTCACACGCAACATAATAAGTAAATTTATTGCTCGAGAATTATTTGCATACATACGCTCACAGTCAGGTACACCAATTCTCATTTCCCTTGGAAAGATATCTGGATACCACCAAATAGAAGGGAATTCAAGGATACAGAGCAACTCAAACCTGTACTTTCGTAGAGGAAAGTCATTTCGAAACATACTAAAGAGACCAGACCCACTTTCTCATACGTGACGGTACCTTTGCGACGTGGAAGTTCTTACTGCGGAAATTGTGACAGCAGACGCCATTATCAAGTGCAGGATCACGAAATGATTTCTTTTTAGGTTTTCGGTGAATAGAAAATTTTATGTTTGCATGGTTAAAAATTTCTAAGGTGGAATAGATTCTGTTTTTAATGAGTTCCTTACTGCGATTACAAATTAACAAATAGATAGCTGACAATTTGTATTAAAAGATAAATTCGCAGTAGATTGAACGTTACAAAATTAACTAAGAAGCTTTTGAAGGATTCCACTTAAAGAAGCCGTCCTAAAAATCCATTTTATACTTGAATTTTGGAAAATTGAAATTGTATATTGCTCAAAACCTATAAAAAATAGGCTATGGATTATCACTGCTTTGGTAAATATACTTACATATTTTTAATTTAAAATAAACTGCAATTAAGCCATTTAATTATTAATCGGCTTATGAAAGACACCACTGCTAGCAGGGGGGCAAATGTTGGATTTTCTCACGCGAAGAAAGCCTTTAATTACCTCTAATCACTTTCGCGGTTTAAACTTGATGTGCATGTGTTACGTGCAGCCTCTGCGTGTCAACTTTTACCCCTACAAATCTATAATTTACATGATGTTTTTTATTTTGTATTTATTTTTATGAACAGAGATTTATTTCAAAATCTAATCTGAAAAATATTGAAACGATTACAGAAATTGATGATTTACGTGAATACTTAATGAAATTTCTGCCTTGTCTTTAGCAGTGACCCAAAGACGACATTTCCTGATATTCTTTTTGTATGGAAGACCTTTTCATCATAAGTCGCTTTAGACCACTGGTGGAATTTAGCATTTTAAGTGCTTTCTTGCAGCGCTATTTCAGCGGGCTTTCGCTTGGAAGCGTGAGTTACTAATGCAAATGTTCAATGTCCTGCTACTTCTACTTCTACTCTCCTTAAAATATATTTGCCTTTATACTCCCATGGGTCGACGCTTAGCTCGTTAGTGTCATCACTTGTTGGCTCAGAACAGCCTTCATGTGTTGTACCCGGTAAGAGCACACATCAAACACCTGGTTAACTACTGAAATCGCTCCAACCTGCCAACAGCGATGGTCTCTTCTGGCAGCTCTCGATGCGCTTAGGTTTCCACCCAGATTAATCGGGATTATCAGCTGAATCGGCGCTGCCCTTCACCAATATAAGACCTGGCTGGGGTGTGCTGAAGACCTGCCGAAACGTGGTGCGGGCCGTAACAAAAGCGTATGGATGCTCCTCTGGGTATCCAGTGGAGTCATACTTGCCTGAAGGATTTGGGTGTACATATATTGGTCGCAATGCTTCTGCACGTAACCGCTATACAGTTCGAGAGAAACTCTTCGGAGTCATTAGCTCCTGGAAATATTGGCTGCTTCGCTTTCCCTGAAATGAAGGGTAGTGATCCTCAATCACGTGGTGATCTTATCCATTCTCCACATCGATGCATTCTGTTGTAGGAGGCATTGAGTCGCCGACAGCACTATCAAAAATTTTACGGGTGGCTTATGGCTCACTGGCCTGACTCTGAGGATGAAGGGTTTCCATGTACGTACACTCCAAAAAGTGTTTTTCCATAAAGACACTTTTATCTATCTCTGAGCTGTGGATCAGCTTACTTACGGAATGCATACAGGAGTTGAAGGAGATCATCTTTCCCCTCCACAGCCATCCATCGTACACTCGGTGATCTGGTCCACGCCGGGAACAGACTCAGGTAAGGGTTTTATCTCTATTGGAACTCAGTGGAATATGCTATGTGGCGCAATGATTAGAAGTGTTCGAGATTTTGAAGCATGCATGGGTAACATGGACGTTCTTGGTGATGTTTTGACACCTCCGGAAACATCTTGGCTCCAGACAACAACCACAGTCCACCATAGAGATTCTGCCAGATAGACCTGAGCCTGAGTCGTGTATGGTGAGTTCACTTGTGTTTCGGAGATCTCCGAATAACTCACTTGGTGAGTTGGGAATAGGTCCATTTGGGAAGTGCTAGTCAGCTTAAATTCGCCGAATGGATGATGTTGCCAACAGTAACAGTGCAATGAATGGACTGTTCAGGTGGCACGCATACCTCAGAGTTGAGCCAGGAACGACGAGTGATAGAAATACTAGAGTTACTGTATTTGCTGTAGGGACATCAATGTGGCATCTAAACTACTGCATCATACTTTAGCGCACCCACATCAGCTTTCGCACATCGATCGACGGTTTCAAATGACCAGCACGGTCTGAGTCGGCTAGTGAACCCTATTTCGCAGGTTCAGCCTGTCAGGTGTCACAAACTGATTAAATTTCTTAATAGGCCCCAGAACATGTAGCGGAGTAAACCGGCTACTAAGCTTTGTCTTGGGCTTAGCTAAGGAGATGACTCACTTCTACTACATGAGAACTGAACAAACGGATCAGAAGCAAAGTGATCACAACAGTGACCAGAGTGCACTCCAAACGTACCTTGCTCTCAGGTTTCAGAAATGCATGCGCCTCGAATACCTAGTGATGGAACCAAACGCCATACCCAGGATTTATATTAAATTCCTCCAAATCTATTACTTCTGTAATGGTGTGATACCTACAAAAACCTAAAAATGTTCTAGTTCTGAATTAAAATTCTTTTCCACAGCTCCCTTCCTATTTAGTAGTCTGATTCATGCAATGTGAAGATGCAATGACATGTTATGAGTTTGTACTTTATGGCTTGTTACCCGTACGTTTTATTTACGCTTTGTAGAGATCTTTAGTAATCCCCAACCTCTGATTTAAAATTCCAGAAAACGTCAACTTGCCTCATTCGGATTTATGAAGTAGTAAAGTTTTCTCCCAAGGGTTATTAAATTATGTGTGTATAGTGGGAAGGACCTCGGCACGAAAAATGCTCGTACAAGTTAGAAATTTTTAATAAATTTCCGAACAAAGGAACACAATATTAACTCAGAAGGCAACAAGGATACATGATGTATTATGAATTCTTGTTAGGTTGGCAAATTTTAATAAGGAGCATCTTTGGACTATAGAGTGTTCGCACAACTAACGATTTATGAATTTAATAAATTTCTCCGTGAATTACACCGCAAGGGTGGTGGGGTTTTGCGAAGGCACTCAAAATATGCGCGCCAACTTTGTACCGAGCATATTTGTGTATGGTGTTGGTGTTTCCCGCAAGTGGATGAATGTGTACACCTTGAAGCTTTGAGCTTAGTAACTTTAAGCGCTTGAGACGTCCCCATATCCGCTGCCCACATATGCTTGCATGTACTAATATTCTGCATTTTGAAGAATTGAAAGTATTCCGGCAAATATTTCCTGTACACATGCAAATTGAGCTCGATATGATATGAAAATTTTATGCGTTGTACACGCGTTCATGAATCACTGTATTCAAGTGCACGTAAAGTATCCCAAGGAAACAGACTCGCAAAAGTTGTGTACATGCATACGTGCGACAACAGAAGCCTCAAAGGAATCCGTTTTATATTACAGTATCTCAAGGACTCGTGAGATGGCAAGAAGGTTGTCAATTCAATTTAAAAGTGAGCTATAAGAAATAAATGACGGAAACCATTGTTGCCAACCATGGCATATGCTAAATTTGAAATAATTTCCGCATCTGGTATCACTCCGACGGGAATCTCCATACTTGGTACTCTTGTACTTTTGGGTACGTCGCAAATTCCTCCAAGCTTTTACGAAATTCCCTTCATTTACCTTTATGGCACCTGAAGACAGAAAGGAATTTAATTTCAATTTCACGTAATAAGGTTTGAGCAACTTTGAAATTTATAGTGTTCGCTGCGGCAAATCATATCATTATCAATTGTATAATATCTTCGCGTGAGTAACTCAATTTTTACCTTTTATAACTTTCAGCACATTAGAACCAATTATTTTCACGTACCTTCTGACTGAAACATTTGTGCGTCTTAATGCGCGTCTCATTTTAAAAATGATAATGGGCGTCTTTTGGAACACTTGAGGGAGGATTGGTGGGTATTGTAGTTAAAATTGCTGTACAAGACGCGGTATCTGAAGAATTCATTCATTTTGAATTCCTCAGATACTATTTATTTATTTTACCACCCCAATTGGTACCCAAACTATCAGTTTTATGAAAAATTGATATTCTTATAATGACAAAAGCAATATAATTTGTGTAAATTTTTTTGGGTTAGGTTTTGTAAGTTAGGGCCCTATTAGACTCTTTCATAGAATGATTGAATAGCATGTGATGTTTGTAATAAAGCGCGTCTGATGTGATATAATGATATATATATATATGTGTATTTTTTTAAATCATAAAAGTTACCTATGCGTAAACGGACTCTGAAGTTAGGACGTCACTTTCGTACATTAACAACTCAACATTTTTGGGTTAAGATCGAAATGAGGTCGATCACTATCCTTGCCGGTAGCTCACAAACCTTATCTAGGACTCAGGGCACTACAGGAAAATACTGAATGTTTCTCCATCCTCCTTATATTTTCTACACAATTCTATACCAGAAAATGATAGAAGAGCTCATATCCAGTAATGCGACTGGATATAGTCTAAGAGAGTTTTCACTAAGGTTTATTAAAGTGACGTTTTGATTCCGGAATAAATAAAGTCGAATTGTTTGAATCCTTATTCTCATACCTATCTGAGTGTCTTCTGATTTTCGAACCAGACATATAGCAAAGAAGGACCCTGCACGGGAATTCATTATCACAACCAGAGACAGTAGAATACACAGATTTTGTAAAAAATTCCAGTGCACAGTGATCCAACTAGAGATGGCTAGCAAAGTAGAAGACCTATCGATCGATTAGCTAAAGGCTTTAATGCGTACCTAGTATCAAAAGAAGATATCACAGTTCTTCAGCAAGAATTTAATTTACAATTAGTATGATACATAGATAATTTTGCGATAATATTTCGCACCCAAGATTTCTATTCCAAAAAGAAAAAGTATTTTGATGTTGATTATAAAGTTGTGGATGGTATAATTCGACAAAGATTAACAGCCAATATGACATGTTGTGTTTGTTATTTATATTCCTACTAAAGATGCAGTTTTCGGGACAAGTAGATGTTTTTACTTCCTGCATAAATCCTACGAGGAAAGTTTTTGCACGAAACTGGTTTTCTTTCACATTTTTGTTTTCAGATTCCTTTCTTCTCATTTCTACTCTCAACCTTCTTATTTTCTAGAAAGAGATAGTTCTCATCCCACTCAAACTCATGAAATAAGCACAAAAAGGAATTCGAAAAATAATCTACTCGAGCTCTTTTCTTCTTCCAGCTAGATGAAAGCTAAGTTTGAGTCACGAGCACAACCCCGCTTCTTACCGCATATATTCCTATCCTATCCCTTCTCTCCATTTTTCGTGCTGCGGACGCAGAAACTTCTTCGTCAAAAAGGGCACTATACGCTAATCTGAATGAATGACTATGGTCTTCAAATTTAAAATGATATCTATTGTACTTCCAGTCTCCTTTCCATATATCTCTCGCATTCTGAAAAACTCTCTGTTTCCCCTGGCCACTACAGGTCGCAATTATTTAAGCGGAATGTACATTGGTATTATCATCCAACTATCTAATCCCTCCTGATTTTCCTATACGACAAGGATGTGCATTGTGCATAACATGATAGAGCATCCCCTGAGCTTTGGCTCGACCGAAAAAAACCTTAACATGGTACCCAAAGTTGCACTGGAGGGAAACCTCAGGGCAGCTGAAAACGTAGAAAATTACATACGCGGTAATTTAATATTTTAAAAGGGGCCCTTAATGCGATATGTCGTACTAATTTACGCAGATGGCTTCTAAATTAAAACTACAGAGAGATACAGCCGGAGAGGCTGCTAATACCTTGGCGCATTCTGAGATAGTGATGATAATTATGAATGCTGATAATTGAGGCTTAATATTACAAATTAATTCGTCATTTGCAACGTCTTTGCTATGATTTCTGTGCACTAATTTCACAATAAATGTTTTTTTCTTTTAACTATACTTAACTGGCACAAAGTACGAAAGAAAATTATCTTGAAATTTTTAACAATCTAATCAACAAAGGTCTTCCATTGGTAATTAATTTGTCTCCACTCTCCTACAATCAAAATTTAACAAAAGTTTTACGAATGACTAAGCAATTTTAAAATTAATAATTTTAAAGGCATTATCAATTACTGATTATGGCAAATCAATAAATCATTCTCGCATTTATTTGAAAATCTACAAGATAAATTAACTGGAGCTAATGAAGTCCTTACCTTTGCTGAAATTGTCTTGTACGATTTTCTGATGAGACTGAAAAGTGTTCTCATTATCGACACAATCAGAGGCAGCAAAAAATATTTTTTTTTGAATATTATATAAACGGGTAATTATATAGGCCTAATAGAAGGGGGAAAGAAAAATGATTGGAAGTATAAGCTTTTTTGTGGAAGCAAAGAAATTTTAAAGAGCA
Organism: Dasypogon diadema; assembly: GCA_006980735.1. NCBI lineage: Eukaryota > Metazoa > Arthropoda > Insecta > Diptera > Asilidae > Dasypogon > Dasypogon diadema. The sequence continues at coordinate 16,573 of QYTT01079511.1, forward strand.
TTAAAATAGCTGTGCTATTTGTAACTTATTTGTAACTGGGTCAGTGTATCCTCTTCGCAGTTTCCTAAAATTTTCAGGCATTTTATAAGGGGAAATATACTTACTTTTTACAGCTATATTTTACTTACCTTATCTTCAAGCATTCATAGCCTTGATATTGGCTTTAAATTCATTAATATCTCATTGTTAATCTTTGTCGAAGGAAAAAAAGCGAACTAAACATTTCACTCTTCATTTTTTGTGTTAAATTTTAGTTTTTTGTGTTAAATTTTAGTGTTTTTTCAAAAAAAAGGTGAAAAGGATGTCTCTACCAGCGCTGGATGATTGCTTGATATTGAGCGAGCGTTTTCCCGAATTCAGTGCTTTTGACTCTGATCCAGACCCCAATGAGTTAAGCTCGCCGGATTCAGAATTAGAAGCTGATCAGAATCCAATAAATACGCCAAGTTCTACGGCAAACATCAAGGACGAGTTCCGAAGAATCGGAGAACGACGGCCGCCGATGCAAATTACAATCTCCCTTCGAGGCTCGCCAAACACCCCTTCAATTAAGGAAAATAACCTTTGGACCTTGAAATCGAGTGCCAACTCTTCCCAGAACAGTTCCCATCGACACCAAGGCCCAGCAACGACCGATTTCGGTTCCAAAGGCACGGTAGCCGAACCATCACGAACAAAAGCCACCAACAGCGAAATCAGCTGATTTGAGTAACTAAAGAGGCAAATCGGTGAAAGTACCAAATATTCGGCACTTCATAGTAAGACCCTTACTCTGGCGACAAGAATGCTAGCAGGGTATTCCATGAGATGCGGTCGTTGCTACTAACAAAAGCCAAAGTTAAATTCTATAAAATGACGATTTTACACTCAAAAAATTGTTTCTAGCCATTCAAGGGTTAAAATCCACTGACACATTTAAAGATTTGCTCAGAATTAACAAAAGGTGCCTGAATAAAACTGCTGCAATTCCTAAACCACAATATTTTTTTAAGTTTTGTTTTTCAAAGCTGCTCTTCTTAATAACATTAATTAAAACCCCAAGCACATGTTGCTCGTTAGAAATAGAGACAATAACCCATGACAAAAGATATTAAAAGCTCGTGGCACCCTAATGGATTTTCTATAAATGGCTGTTATTTTCTGTGGCGCTAATGCATGCAAAGGTGTTTCGTAATTGTAGTGATACATAAAGTAATCTGGTAAAAGCATTACTAATTACATTCAAGCTAACTTCGGGATTAGATACCGACAACTACTTTGGTTTCATTATTCAAACCATAAGCGGAACATTTAGTTAACAAGCACAAAAATTGTTTTCTGACTGCTCTACTTATGTGCACCTGTCCATATTAATGATTATAATTCATATGCTAATAGCATGCAAACATATTCAGAAAACTAATTAAGCAATTAAAGTGTAATTTTCTCCAAGGAAGGCTATTCGCCGAACCCTAAACAAGTTACCCTTTTCACCAGGCACGTAGTCAATCAAACTTGAGTACATCAGATATTCGCAGCAGAACGTGAGCAATCGTGATTCCATGGTTACCACAAAACCTTGTGCAAATACCTTTGTTTAACTAACTCCTAGAAAACAAACACTGGCTCACAACTTATCATTGAGTTAGACCGCGCTATGTACCCACTTTACTCTGCTGCTCCTTTCAACTGAATTTTTAAAGACTCCACGGAATTATTAAAGCATTTCTCATTAAAATTTCCCATTTATCCAGACAGCTTGCAAAATGATTAAATAACCTGGTTAGTAGCAACATGAACTGGAGGTCATGGGTGTTGAATTAAACGTACTATAAGAAATATTATTATAACATTGAATTACTGCCAACTCAACGCCCAATACGGTGAATCTGTTTCGTCCTATACATGAAGAGACAAAAAAGGATTTTTTGATGACGCAATCATTGATAAAATGTCCTCCGATTAATAAAAGAGGTTGCAAATGATTTCGATCATTACATTAAAAATTTTTTTTAGAAACCTGGCAGTGAACACCACTTTTTTGTGACTGGACAACCCTGCACAGCTTCGATAAAGTAAATTTTGAGGGAGTAAGCAACAATGAATTAATTCCGATCTGGCAAACGCCAACCATAGATTTATGACGAACGCTCTGAAATTATTCAGATAACAGAAAACTGTATCTATGAGATAGAAAGAAGTATTTAAAGTAGTTGTCTTTAGCATATACGCGCTTTTGAGGACGAATTTCCCATAGACGGAAGGCGCCGCGATATTTATTTTCTTCTATGGTTAGGTAGAATATTGTACTATAATGTTACTTCAGTAATAGAACGACAACGGCGTAACTTTTTTTTCAGGTTGACAAGTAACCAGAAGTCGCGCAGTGAGTGATCTATAGCCTTTTCCATTAACAAACAAGCTGTATAGGGTAATGCATTGTCGTGGTGGTTTTAATACGTAGGATTGCCTTTGCCGAAAATTGGTACGTGGAGACGCAATTTCACAAAAACGAAAAGATCCACCGCTAGAAATCTACTAATTAAAATATTATTTACAATATAGACTATAAAAAGTTGTTGGGTATTTTACTTTTCGCTGGTATCGTATATTTAATTTTCATTCAATATCAAAATCGATAAATATTCAGATTTTCACCTCCGACGCCTCTCTACGCCTTCCACACTCCTCCGCTGTTTATTCTTAGTCTACTACTCCGAAATTCTGCAAATCACCCAAGAGAACCTGAGATGGAACATCATCACTAAATGCCGAATATGGAATGTAACAATCATCAATTAATTCATGGAAATAATGTTTGTAGACAGAGAATAAGAGTGGACCTAAGACGGATTGGACAAATAATTACGAACAGAATCCACAGATGACGACGGAGCATTAAACTTAACTTGCAACTTCTTAAGTGAAATACAAGACGGAAGCATTTGTTGGACGAAAGGGTTTAGCAAGTTTTAGAGATTAAATTTACACTTGAAAAGTGTTCACGTAAACAGGAAGTTTTTCTTTCTCGGTAAAATAAAGAAATTTTTGTGTTTCGATGACAACCAGGTAGGTAGCTTAACATGGTTCAAGTAAGTAAAAAAAGTATCAAAGTAAAAAAGTATCAAAGTATCTAAGAGAATTTTGTTAAGCGATTTTCTAATGTAATGTACGAATCCAAAATTTCCAACCCGATTAATTTATTCGTTGCCGAGTTAGGCTATGTGCCGCTCTGCGATTGTTATCATGAGTGATAAAAAAAAGCCACATGTATGCATTAGATTTTGTTTGAACCTTAAAAAAATTACGAACGGACACTGGTTTTTTCATGATACGCTCCGTTTAAAAGTAGAAGAAAATCAGTTGAAGTCAATGAACGAACAGGGAGACTTTCAACGCCTACCACAGAAGAAAATGTTGAGTAAATTCAACAAATCATTCATCAAGACCATTGTCAAACTATATGGATATTTGTGATGAACGCAGAATTGGATATAGGACATGACAGCTGCAGCAAGCTTTGCTTGCCGCGTTAACTGAAGATGACTTCCAGATTATCTTCCGGTAATTAAAAGGCCATTGGGATCGATATAAAGATTACTTTGAAGGCGACAAAACCTTCCAGCCCTGAAGAAGATAGGCCGAGAACTTTTGGTACTATCCAAATCGTAATATCACGTCGTTGTGTAGAGAAGCCTAATACAGTTTTAAAGTCAATTGTAAATTCCGAATTGAAATGTGTATAAGTATAAATAAGAGTGAAGTATATATACTACTAAAAGTTGTAAAGTAAACCCGTTCTGACTGTGTATAAGCCGCCACGAATTTTCTTTAAAACCTTCATGAGAAAACAGAGTATGATGGTGAATATAAAATCTGAGGGAGTCATAGGAGAGAATTTCCCTAATATGGGTAGTATATAGGACGCTTTTCACTTACTACAGAATGAAAATATCAACAAACATGTGAAGAATAGATCGTGCGGTCAAGATAAGTAGCATCGGATGGACCATATTGATAAAAATCGCTGTGCATGAAGAGAAAATAACTTGGGATTTGCGGCACAATCCGGAAAATGAAACGAAAACTAAATAGCAATACTAGTCAAGCCCAGGGTTATAAGGTATCTTGAACTTTCTTGTACTTGGCTGAAGTATATTCTCACGATCAATAGCCTGGAATATTCCTATAAAAAAAACTAAACCCAAGTCTGAACATGAGATAGTATTAAAATTACAAAATTACAAAATGGAAGCTTAACACCACAATTTTGGAAGAGGTTGTACTAAACTTGTTCTCAACTTCATATTCCTTACAAATTATACAGCATCATGAGTTCCCATTGTGGTGTTCATATGCAAAAGGTAAACACCCCAGACAACCTAAGTGTAACTAAATTAAGGAGGAATTTGAATTTGTACGTGACAGCATCTTATGCATATCCTTAAATATCTGCACACAGCATTTCAAACCATGTAAAGTATTGAAACAGAAAATTGAGCATCACCCTGAGAAGTTTTAGTTGCATAACAAGATATAGTTCCCACCATCACAGTTGTAGATGTCTTTCCTTCGCCCGGAGACAGAAATTTGATTTTCCATTTAAGAAGTTATAAGTA